>LPNX010221009.1:284335-305789 GCA_001517045.1 Pseudotsuga menziesii | reverse complement strand
GAGTTGGCCTAGACGGAGGAGCTGAGTATCAAGTGACAGCACTTGGCTCGAGCTTGCCCCCAAGGTCGCACCCAGTGGCTTGAAGATTTCTGCCACGTTACTCGAGGTGCAAATTAGGCGGCAACAAGGCACTTGGGGAGACCAATGTGCTACAACCTCTAGATTAGGGATTCCCTTGGGACCGAGTAAAAATCATTTCAAAAATTTATGAAACAACATAAGACTTTAGAAAATCGCTACATAGCCTCCTCAATAATAACATTGAGTGTTAAAATGCGATCCACTATCTGGTCATTGTTTCAGTCTTGAGAGGGAAAGAATAAAAGATATATTTGATTATCAAGGTTGGAACGAGACATCTTTCACACACATATCATGTCTCATTACAAATTCATAACATCCCTAAGTGGTTAAAGTGGCTTAATCTCCTAACCACAATACTTAACATTACATTGGTGTTACAACGTCATTTTTTTCATGTTGCGTCACTAGATTGGGGCAACAAGAGGCAAGGGGATCCTTAGAGTATTCTAGGCCTTAGAGTGGCGAGACATTGTGTCTCCCCTCAACTTGCCCTTGCATATGGTTGGTTGATATCTTGGAGAATGGTTAAGAGGTGCCGAACTAGACCTTTGACTGCACATCATCATAGTGACAGACATCTTGACTCTAGACGGATCTAGAGTAGGTCTCCTCCTACCCATTGGACTAACTCCTAGCTTCAGAAGCATAGCCAAAGTTCTACCTTGAGCCTCCTTCCTTTGACCTTGGATGGTAGGAGTGCAGGGTTCCCTTGCTCCTACTACTCTCTAGGATTGTACAATGATCCCATTATAGTGCCTAATGACTTCGACAATGATCCAATGCCCTTGTCGCTCCCTTTGCCTTCGGTCATTAGCAACAGGAGACTTTAACATCATCCTCATTTCTCTCTCTTTCTTTATCAGCATCGAGATGTCCAATCTGGGACTCTCACTTTGTATCCCTAATCCTATGACACTATTATATATCTTTTGGGTTTGATTTTAGTTAGACCTAGTGATCAGCTTAGCTAGAGACTCATCTAAGCTACACTTTTGCTTTCTCTTTCTTTATCTTACTTTGAACATTACCTAGGAGCTGCTTTTGCTCTCCCACATCGTATTTACATTGGAAGTATCTTTTAGTCCAATTGACCTACTTTTGTGGTAATTTGTTAGACGCTATTAAAATTATCTAACCTGTAAGGTCACACAAGTTTTAATGACTCGTAAATATTAAAATGTTGCAACTCTTATAGAAATCTCTTGGGGATGTACCTGAAATGGGCCAAGAGTTGTGCAGGAATGTTAGCAACGTTTGAAATGGCGTTGATGCAAAATCTCAGAGCTTTTGCTCTTGTTCCCAGGTTCCCTGGAATTTGGGAACCTCGAGTGTTGGTTTCCAGGGGCTGGTAGTGGTTACTATGCTAATGATCAATGAGTATGATTTGATCTTGATTTTCTCTTTAGATGAAATGCCTATATATGTTTGGATTTAGCTACAGGTATTTTTAAGTCCTACACATCTGGGGATTCTGTGGATGGCTTGCTGTTTGATGCCTTTAATTTTTGTCAATTACTTACATAATTAATTTATGAGTTTATTTTGTTTTGGTGGGGTTTTGGGCCACAAATTTCCAACATATACAAGACTGGCAACTATTAGTGGTTTGGGTCATATTATAATATTCCATTCAAAAATTGAATATGTGGTTGCTTCAATTTGGTTCCATGAAGCTTCCTATACTATATAACAACTTCTTCCATTCGTCATTGTTGAACTTGATGTTTATCCTGCAGGATGTAATATTTGTTGCAAGAGCCCCTGGGCGGTTAGATGTCATGGGTGGGATTGCAGATTATTCAGGAAGTCTTGTTTTACAGGTACTTTCGAATTCAATAGGGTAAGACCTTTTCACGACATAATTCACACGAATTCAGAACTTGCATTATTATTATAAGGATTTTTACTTGCAAGAAACACATGGACACTATTGGTATCTGTATATCAAACAGGGATGCTAGGGTGGCCCTTTTCATTATGTATGGTGTGTTGCAATGTGATAGGCTCTGCTATGTCTAAACTCATCTTGCTCCTTAAACAAGTTAAGCCTATATACGTAATGTTGTTTTCAGTGGAGGAGATTCTTATAGGCATTAACACTCTTGGATATTTAATGGATAATTGAAACTGACAATGTGACATCCCGAAGGTCTTGCATGCAGATTAAAATCTTTATTAGTTTGGATAGTGAATAAAGTTGGTAAATTTTGCAATGATTTTCAATTTCCTAGGTAGCAAATTTTTTTTTTACTAACAAAAGTAATGCTGCAGATGCCAATTAGAGAGGCTTGCCATGTTGCTGTGCAAAGGAGTCATCCGAGCAAGCAGAGGCTTTGGAAACATGCCCTTGCTCGCCAGCATGCAAGAGGAGAAGGATTTAGACCTGTGGTGCAGATTGTATGTGCTACACTGGAGCTTTACATTTGTCCTCTTTCTGCTGTTTTATTTTGTAGTGGGGTTTGAACAGATATTTTTGAATGAGAAGTGAGCATGGTTACTTGATTCCCTTTATCAGATGAAATTCAGATTCCATAAGGAGCATACTTTACACTATAATTTACTTTGCAGCCAACAATGTTAAACCCTGAAGCCATGATTGGATTTTATGTAGAAGAAATATTTCAGTCCACCAAACATCTGATTTGACTAAAATATTGCTTACAAATATGCACTTTTGTCTATTCAGGATGTCCACAGGATTTTCATAATAGTAGACTAAAATACAAATATTTTTGATGTAAAAAGGGCTATCGTCATTACTGCCAATTGATTGAATTACCTTTCATTAAGAGAATCTGTATTGAAAAACCATTTTGTAATATTGTGTGCTAGAAAAGCTTTTCCTTCGATAGAATCATTCAAAAAATTACCTCATGAACTGGGGAGATTGGTATGGACACGATATGAGGTTATGGTTTTGGAGCATGTAGTATTGGTCTATTAGGGACTAAATATCAATAGATCCTGAATTTAAGGAAAAGGCAAATAAAATTAGAACTAACATTTTCAATCATTCAGACCTTAAGTAGAAGAGAGGTGCACTTCAAAACCTTCAGTGAGCAAAGGTTGGATGTCTTCCTTGTAATCTTAAAATGCATCGTTCTTCATGTAAATCTTCTTTTCTATACAAACAGAAATGGAAGAGCAAGATAACAAGCAGGAGGAAGAATCAATATTTTTACTGTATGGAGGACAAAACCTGCTCCATTGGAAAATTCAAGTATAAATTATAGACTTTGAAAGTAGATGCTGCTCTTTTATATTGGAAGAAGGTCCACTAATGTAACCCAACATATATATCTATATTTATATCTGTCTCTTTCCTTTATTCCAAAGAAAAAATCATTATATTTGATGTTTTGAAGGAGGAAATCAAACTATACATTGTTCTGTCTTGGACAGACTCAAACCCTATCGAGCTCACCACTTCTTTAGACATCTGTAGCCTAAAACCTACACAACAGTCATTACGAGCCCTCCAAAAGCCTAAAGTGCACAATACAAGCTTTGTAGTATCCAAGACCTTTACTTTCAACCAAAGAGCACCTCACAATTACATAGAGATGAGAGTTGCTCTCTCAGTAAATTCAGATAAATACAGATTCTAAATCAGCACGAGACCAATAAAAATTTCAGTTCGAAGACCCACCTAGTATAAATGTATTTCAATGGCTGGCTTGAGAGTGCTTTCCCTGAATTTTGTTTAACTTTTAATCAAGGTACTCTCCTGCAAGATTGAGGATTCTTTAGATAACCTATTTGCTAGGGTATTAAATTCCTGATATACATGTGTGAAAGGAATAGAATGAAAGGAAGCCTTTACCTCTTGGGCCTAATTCATGATTGCAAGGAGGCCTAAGTTTCTTATGCATTATTGATGCTTTCTCCAAACTTGCGAAGATCTTTTAGACCACATTCTTCTGCTCCTTTAAGTAGGATCTATAGGGTATAGAATTCATCTCAATTATTGGATCCTTGACCAGATGCATACTTCATCATAAAATAATGTGGAGAATCAACATAGAGTGCTGCCCCTGCTCTGTAGATACTAGGATACCCATGACTTGCTCCATTGAAGAAGATGCAAGGTATTTCTTGTTTGATATCTGGTATTAGTAACACTTTGATAGACACTTCTTTGGGGAAAATTTTATTATCAGTCCAAGCTAGTCTCAATTGATGTGCTACTTGTGCGATGGTGAGGACTGAATCCAAGAAATTATCAAGGGATGTAAAGCTTTTATCAGGAAGACCATAATACCACATCCAAGCATCCTCACTTAGTGTACTAACAAATACCCGCATCTTACTATCTTGATGAAGTACGTTGACATCATTTACTAAAAATGAAAGAAAATCTATGATGCGACAGATAGTTGAATCATCATTTCCAAAAAATATAGGAAGCTTAACAATTCGCTCCTTTGAAAAACATGGCTCATGGTTTGGAAAACCTGGGACGCTTGAGAAGTCAATGGGAGGATATGCATTTGAAATTATATAGGAAGCTTAACAATTCCCTCCTTTGAAAAACATGGCTCATGGTTTGAAATTTCAAATGCATATCCTCCCATTTACTTCTCAAGCGTCCCAGGTTTTCCACTGGATTTTTCATCATCCATAATGGTTACTAATTAGTAATAGCACATATCTGATTTAATCATGCATTTTGAGCTGGACCGAAGCTATCAACAATGGGCTCATCTACAAAATCAATCTCAACAATTTTATGAGAAACATGGTTTTATCCCTTCAATGGAGTCGCTATGTGAGAAGAAAAATAGGCATTATAATTTTCTCACAAAAAAAACATTTTTTGGTTTTTTTGTAAATTACAAAACAAAAAGGTTAGTGGACTCACCGGATGAATAATAAAGTTCTACTCTAAACATTCATCAAACAAAGCAAAAGCCAAAAGGAAAGAAAGCCGTACTCTAGGAACAAAAAGACTTGTCCCCGGCAACGACACCAAAAATGTTGTCGCCTAAAATACACTTGGACACGGGTAAGTCTTCCAACCACTAGGTGTGTTCCCGAGGGAAACTATGAGTTTAGAACCCAATGTCACCTCAGTTTCTAACTCCTCTGTTTAGACCCAGCTCCTAAAAAGGTCCAAAGGGGTAGTCCCTATTTACTATGTTTCAAAGGTTGTGTTTTAGGAGTTAAAAGATGAATAAACTAATTTAAACTTTATGGCAATCAATCATGCAACAATGCAACAATTTCAAATGACAAACAAATCCTTTAACAATCAACCAGTAATGTATGCAAGAGAGAAACAATCAAATAATTAAAATGACCAGTGCCGTTTCTACTCGGGCTATGGAGTCACAATAATCAAATTCAAATAATTTTCCTAAAGCATCAACTCATCTACTTTAACAAATATACAAGAACATGATGACTTCCAATAAATGTGTAAGTTAAAATTAAGTGGTTGCAAAGTAGAGAAATGTAAATGATTGTAACAATGTTATGCAAGTGGTCCTGTAAGTTTTAGTAAATTTTATGTCTCTCTTTGACTTAGGGAATTAAGGTGTTTGTTGCGAAGAAATGAACTATTCTAGATGTCTACCCCAAGAGACTATCTCCTTCGGTTAGAGACAGAATGCCGGGTGCTCAACATGGGAACACAAGGTTCCCACCTAGCTCCATGGGACAAACTCGAAACTTGTTGGGTGCTCAACTGGAGGACACAAAGTGCCACAAAGCCCTCTACGGCCTCTACCCCACTAGCTCCACAGGTCAAGCCTCTTTTTCTCCTTTCTAATGAAGATACTTATTTGGGTGCCTATTAAACTAGCCAACACAAATCTTCTTCCTTTCTTGTCACCTAGGGTCGGATCAACCGACAAGGGGAGTGAACACAGGGCAAAGATTGGGGCAAGGTTTATTTTAAATGAAATGAAGAATTTAACAATTATTAGCAATGCAAGCTAGCATGATATTGCAAGGATGGCATAGCCGAATCACTTGCAAGGTGTGGGCAAATAAGAATGAAAGAAAGAAAGATACAAGTCAGCATGATTTCACAAGGATGGAAAAGCCGAATCACTTGCAAGGTGTGGGCAAATGAAAATAACAAAACAAAAAAACACTAGCCGACATGATTTTGCAAGGTGTGGGCAAAAATAAAGAAGAAAATAAAAATAAAATGAAACTCTAACTAATCTAAACCCACACCAATCTACAATTGCTTATGCAAAGGTGGGCAAGCCCAATTTCTATTGTTAGCAATGGATGGAAAATAAATGAGACTTGATTTAACTAAAAATGCAAAGCAAGAAAACAAGTCCAAGAGACTCTTTTGGACTTGTTACAAAGGCTGAAATTTCAGCGTAAAGAAAAACGTAAAAGTAGTGAGAAAAACCATGTTTTTCCCCTTTCTTGAGAGTGCCTTGAAGCTCTTCCTTTGCAGTGGCCTTAAAACTCTTCTATGGCTGAAATTAGGCAGAATTTTGCCTTGTTTTGTCACTAACTTGTTAAAAACCAGCAAACAGAAAATGATGTAATATGCCCCAAAACCACTTTGGAGAAGTTAGTATGTTAGTGCAATATATATACAAAAGTTACACAAAGTTTCCAAATGAATAATTTTAAAAGAACTAGAGTATATAAGAGTTAAAATTAGATTTGAAACACTCAACAAACTAAAATTGAAATGCAGAAGTTTGTATGTAAAGAAAGAGAAAAATGGTCATTTGTTCTTCAAGAAGTGAAGCAATGGGGCATGCAACCGAGGAATCCCACTCTTCAATCCTGCAACTTATAATATTTTCACTACACAACTACTAGAAGGTGAGAATCAAATAATGAGCAAGTAAATCATAAACTTCAAACTAGAAAATATCTGAACTTCTTTTGCTACAAGAATGAAAACTCACAAAATTTATGGAATACAAATACCATAAATCTTACCAAAGAAAATTAGTATGCTTCCTTGGCCAACCAAACTTGTGTAGCACCTTAAGCATGGAAGCAAATTATTAATGGAAACAATGGACACAAGATTCCTCCAAAGATTTTGATTACCAAAGTCAAATGGCTGAAAATTACAATGGTCCAAGCAAGAGCAAGGGAAAGAATGAGAGCATGAGCAAGAGAGTGGGTGTGTATGTAACCCACATGAGGAGGGAAAGGCTCCTTAAATAGGAAAAATGAAAGAGAGAGGCTCTTTGCATGCTAGACAAGTGTCACAAGGGAGAGAGGGGGGCCCAAGAGAGGGGGGTGAATTTGAGATCTCAAAGCAAAACAAAACCCACAACACTAAATCATAATTTAGTAGTAGTGGATCTGATGGAGAATACAAGCATGTAGAATTTAGCACTCAAAATATGTCAGGTTTTGAACAGGAAAACCATCCTTGAAGGTTATCACAAGCCGAGGAGCCAAAAGGATGTCAGCACACTAGCATTTAAATCAGTTTCATACGTAACCATCCGGAAACTATCATCTACAACAAACATGAGCATATTCAAGTTTTTGATCAACAGTTCTTGCAGACATTATTTTGCATCAGTACTCAGGATCGAGTAGGTTACAGTCCATTTGCTGACAAAGAGAGTGTTTTGAATCTCCTAAACTTCGATTGGTTGATCCAGTAGTTTTTCATTAGCGGCAACACAGATTTTTGTCCTTTGTCAGAGGGAGCTAACGGTTAGTGACAAAGGTCATGGTTGGAGAAAATTGGGTCATTCCCAGTGTACTGTTGTCTAAAAGCTGGACCCCAATCTCTTTGCAGCTGAGTTCTTGGATATTCGCCTGTTTCAAAGATGCATCTAAAATCGCACACAGGTGAAGTCGTTTTTTGTTCTGGATCTACAGACGCTGATCAGCAGTTCGACGATCCTTGCCTTGCAACATTTCGTGGACAGGGATAACATCGTGGAATCCATCCATGCCAAAGTACCAACTCAAGGTTTCAAAGATCCGATGGTGGTCCATCATTTTGACGGCTGCCATTGGCACGGTTGTGGGTGTTAAACGCACTGATAGCGTTGAGTTTTGGAGCAAACGCCACCCCCAGGGAACCCATTTCTTCATTAGCAGCTGAGCCATGCAATCGTGGACTTTGTTTTCCCTTTGGCGTTTTCCAGCCAATTGCAAAAAAACCAAACCGATTGTTGATTAAGTTTGGAAATCGTGGATTGGACCCACACGTACTTCAGTAGTCGACTGCACTTTTGGATCAGTTGTTTTTTGTTTGTTTGGAAACTCGGATAGATTGGTTGTGGATTTGGTAAAATTGATCTTCTGTTTTCTTGACAAAGCCAATACTTGGCTTTCCACAAAAGCACGTGACTGGTAGATAACCCGCAGAGATCGATTTCTTTGTGGATTCGATCACGGCTTCATCGTGGCAGCCCTTCACACCATCACGACTTGGCTCGCATCCTTTAGCAGCTGAGTCATGGAATCATGGGATTGTGATGAGTCGAGTCTTGTTAGCAGTGGGGGATTGTCACCATTTATGTGTTGGGTTTCATAGCAGCTAAACACCGCCTCTTGTGGACCCGTTTTCACTGTTGGAAACCATTTGAGATACATGGCGACCCTTTAAAACACGCCATTTCATGCAATGTCAATCCTGATTTATATTATCATTGGCGGCTAGAGGAGAGATTCGACTTTTGTTTTGACAAAATTCTATTACAAACCAACTCGTGGATCACATTTTTGGCAACATATGGTTACATTTGCATTCAACGATTAGTTAAAGTGGGTTCATTCTTTAGATAAAGTGATAGTTACACTTTACCTAAAGTAGGAGTTAACTTTTGTTACTTTAGCGTTTAGTTTTTAGTTTAGAATTTAAATTGAGAAAAACGTGGATCTAGGATCCTATCTTTTCTCTATTATCTTATTTTATTAATTTTTTAGAGCCTTTTTGGCCTATAAAGAGCATGACTCTTTCATTGTAAGAGATGGAAAAACTGGGAGAATTTTTCCCCAGAGCTTAATAGAAAAAATATCGTTTTGGGTTTCGTGGTTTTTCAGTTGAGCACTCTCTGTGATGTGTGGCGTGAACTTGTATGAATGAGCAATTGCTGCTAGAGGCCTTTTTTCCTTTCTATGTTTGCATTGGAGACCATAAATGGATGCTATCATCTTATTGGAAGGTAAAAATCCTTAGCAGTTGCTAGTCTTTTCCCTTTGTGAGTGTGCATACACGGGTATTGATGTTTACATTTAATCAAGTTTGATTGTGTAGTATCGATCTTTTGTTTGCATAGTGCATGTTCTGCAATTAGAAGGAAGCAAATCTAGTAGTTGCACCATTGACACAAGGCCCTCGTGGGTTCTCCTTTGACTCCATTTCTCCCTTTGATATACCAACACTGGTCCATTTTGTGAGGATTGATCTTTCCCTCTTTCCCATCAACATTCAATTATTACATCTATGCTACAACTGTTTCTCTAAGGCAACCTCTTCGTTTCACCTTGTCTGTCATTACACCTGCCTTAGTGATCCTAACCTAGGGAATCCCCCCTTGATTTGGAGAAGAGCCAACTTGAAGCGAGGAAGAGAGGAGCGTGGTGACAGTGGCTTCTCTTTTCGCAGTTGCCATCAGGCCGCTGTGCCTACATTTGGGCTTTGACACACGCATGTTGGTCAGGAGCGACAACAATGCCCTCATGAATCTTCTCCCACAACTAGAATCTGAACCGCCACTGTAGATTTGATGATGACAAAGGGAGGCGTGGGATGAGCTAAGGAATGTGCCCTCCTTGGGCAGTGCGCCCCTCCAAAGCAAACTCAAATAACCACAGCTTTGAGATGTACTTCGACGTTGCCCAAATGATGTATCTCAGTCTTCAACAATGAATGTCAGTGAGAAATCTGCTTTATTTCTCCAACATGATCAACTAGGGTGGATAGTTTCAACAATGAAACCAATATTCTCTTAGGGTTTCCGTCCCAAGTGCCAAAAGCCACAAGAGCTCTCCAAGTCCTTTTTCAAAAATGAAAATATCATGAATGAATGAGAGGGGTAGATTTGCCCTTTTATGCTCATTTTACCTTTTTGGGCCACTCTTGCCCTTTTTTGCTACTTTTTCCTTTTCCCACTTGTTATCACCAACCTTGTAGTTGCCTATGTGAGATGGATCCAGAATGGACGGTAGAGGGACAAGCAACTAAGGAGGTGGAACCAAGACTGCCTTGACTCCCAAATAGATGGTTGTCACGTCAATCGAGGCAGCCTTCACTTTATGTGTCTTAGCCCAAGATAACAAAGGGGGAGACCCAGATCTACTCTCGACAGGAGAGATCAAACCTAGACACTAGATTAGATCAAATGGACTTGAGGTACGTAAGGTGTAAGGTAATGGAAACCCTAGATCTATGGATGATGTCACTAGGTGAACCAAGGCTTTGGATAGGGCTTTAGGAAGTATGAGGTTCAATCCAAGTTGGGACACAGGTGACCTATGAGGTGAATACTAGATCTGGGGTTGAGGTACTAGCAATAGGTAAAGATATCCGCTGCCTTGGGAAACGTATCCAATGCAGGGAGGGTAAGGACAAGATTTGGGCTATCTAGTACCAATTGATAGACTCGATGAAATGGTATGACAATGTCAAAGTACCCGAGTCACCAAGACAAATCAAATTTCAGGAAAAAGAGGCCAAAGAGGGGGTAGAGCTAGGGTTGGAGATCAGTGCTTGTCAGATCCAGAGCAATGGAGTCAATATCTGGGAAATAGCCTGATCTACAAACCCAAAAGGGTATTTGGATGAAAAGTCAGATCACGGGAAAAACCAGCAATAGGATGGCTAGCCCTAGGGTTTGGGAGGACAGTTTCTCAGATCTAGGGAAAACCAGTCACTTTCAGATCAACGTTGAGGGTGATATGGTGAGGGGAAGACCCGATCTACAAAACCCAACAGCGGTTTGTCTAGAGATCAAGCGGTCTAATTTTTTAGTATTTTTTGGTTTTTTATTATTTAGGAATTTTCAATGTAAGAAAAATAAAAGCATGTGCAAATGGATTGAGATCCGGAAGAAAGGGACTAACCTGTAGACCTTATCTTGAAATCCTTGTAGATGCCTTGATGATGATAATCCCTGCTATCCCGATCAATTTGAGAAGCTTTAAGCAAGTTCTATGTCCAAGGTTTTGCCCCAAGGAGTCAATGCGCCCTCTCTCCTGCACAACAAACGTCAACCATATTAGATTTGCTGCGACATGAGAAAAACACTAGATGCTACAGAAAAATAGCAAGAAGTCGTCATAGATCGCAATGACACTAATGAAAACCCCCCGATAAAAAATGAAGTCAATCCAAGCGAGTTGAGGTCCTCCTGCAAAAATGCCCAAGCTCAAGTCGCCCTCCTGTAGACAAGACAAAGATTCTTTAAGAAAGATATAGATCTCACAAAAAATTCCCGAATGCTAGGAAGCAAAAGAATTTCCAATTGCCATCTAAGAACACCAGATGCAAAGGAGATCCAAGAAATGTCCACAAGAAAAGTTTTTCTATTATCCAGATCTAAGAGCCAAAGACCCTTTACAAATGAGAAGCTCTCTCCTCTAAATAGGAATGAGAGAACCAAAATCCTAACCACTTTTCAAATGAGTGGCTAAGATTAAAATATACAAATGTTCTAATCAACGGTTGAGATGAGCTCAACATACAGTACATGGATCAATGTAACAATATAATATAAAAGTGGACCAAATCACCCTAGGAGAGGGGATCCCACTCAACAAGAAATAAATGAAGCACATGGTGGGTCCATGGAGTGTTAACTAACTCCCTCTGGGTGTCCCCATGGCACAATAAAATAATATAATCTTTTAAATTTATGAATTTGTGCCTCCTTGAGGAAATCGTGAGCCTCCCAAAAGCTCCAAAAAATAATATAAAAATTCCCCAAAAATAGATGTGGGCCCAATCAGGTGCTGCAACTGCTGGAGAAGGTGTGGAGGACATCACTCTCATCATCATGACTCATTCCATGCCATTTCCTTGCCTCAGTAGCTCAAATCGATTTTTTCAGTAGCCATTTAATCATTTTTTAATTTGCCTCGGGAAACGTGAACCTGCTAAAACAGCCTCCTAGGGTGCCTGCCTTGTCCAACTGAGCCAACCAGGTTCTCTGGGAGGGGGGTACTATGGTATAATCAAGCGGCTGCACCCCCTATACCCCATACAACACCTTAGGAGATCCAATAAAAACATCTCCTTGCTTAGAGACATCATCCAGTGAAGCAAAACTGCATCAGAAGGGTAAAATGAGCCTGATCATCTCTAAAAGTGCTCGGAACTGAAAACCAGCTGTCTCACTAGACTCAGAAAATCCAAATCCATCTAGGGTATATACTCATACCCTTTCCAGGTCTCTACTTGATCATCAACAATATCCAATAGACAAAATAATAACCTGTAAATGATCAGATAACCAATATAACTCAGGCTGACATCCATATGCTGCAAGTGTTCAAAGGCTAAGACATGCTCTACAAATCATTTAAGTAACAATCATAACAAGTAGCAGTCACTTCACTGGCGGTTCGTCAATCAAATATATATATATATATATAGGGTTTCATTTATTAATCATAACTCAGATCAGACTTTCAAGACCAGACTCACTTCATAGTTGTAGTCAATTTGCTAGTGAAGGGTGAAGGCTAAAATTTACAAGGCTAGGACAAAGGATGACCGCCAACTCAACATTGTGACACTTTGGATATGGAAAAAGAATACACACTCTAGCCATATGCCGGACAAACAATAACAAAGGGGATGGAAGTGCCTCACAAATGGGTGAACTACTTCAGAGGTGCTTACTCATTTTGACTATTTCTCACAATCCAACTCAATACAAGTAAAGCCAACAATATTTAGATAGAACTTTTAGGAACCATTGCTTTTTGGGCCTTTGATTTTCCATAGCCTGGTCCACGCATTTTTTATATGCAGACTTTTATTATTTTAGGCTTTGCATCCATGTATGTTGAAAAACACTACTTTTCATGAATGTTTAAGATATTTCATTACAATATTTTTCAGAGCCAATTTGATTAGGCTAGCCTTTCATTCATGTATGTTGAAAAACACTACTTTTCATGAATGGGCTTTTTGCAAGATATTCATTTCATTTCCAAATACATTGTATTGATGGCAGCGCTACTTGTTTCAAGTAAGCAAACATATCCTAGTTAACTCAGAGCCAAGGTACAAATAAACAGGGAGGTTTGTCCAACAAAGGCTCTAGCAGGGAAAGGTCCTCCATGCCACAAGTCAAGCAGTAGGTTGGGTTAAAACATAACTGGAAGGTAATGGATGGGTGGAGACAGTGAAAGATGAAACCAACACTAGCAAGCCAAAAAATGGTGGGAATGACTACCTCTATTCTCCCTATGGAGGGTAAAATCAATGAGTATAGATCTAGAACTTCCAAGTTTGAGTAGGGATATCAATACATCCAAGTCCACATATTTATATGCTCGCCAGATCATGACACTAAATGCTAATACGTGTCACAAAAATGAGTATAAGAGCAATGATAACCATAACACAATATATAAGCCGAGTCATAACCATGCAAATAATCCATCTGAACCATCATCTGTCCAATGAGAAAATACTGATACAAATTTGGGCATCACAAACTGCTCTGCAAATGACTAAATGACTACATCAGTCCTCAAATCTGAGTGTCCTGAAACTATAGTCCACTAGTAACATAATGATCCATCAAAACTGCTCATCTTAGCATCTCATATGTAGGAGATTTGGCTGAAAAATTGTACTGAATATGAAAAATAGAATATGGTAGCCCAACTACCTAATATGTGATAACATCGCTCAAATATTTTATTAAAGTAACTTTAAAATGTCATTGTCACTTAATAACCCCTTTTATTTAATTATTCAGTGTCACCTTTTTAATGTTGCTTTTTTGCCCGGTTGACAATAAATAATTATTAATTCCCTTTCTTCGTCGACTTTAGCCTATGGGAATTAGATAGGCTACTAAGTCACCTTCCTTGAGTGATTTATCGGAAAGAGACATTACACTCTATTATTGGTCCAACTCTATTCTTGCTTATCTCTTCCTTTATAAATCATTGTACAAGCAATAGAGAGGTTATCAGTGCTTTCTCGTTTCCTCTCCTTGCTTCATATTTTCCTCTAGAGAATATGATTGAAAGCTAGCAATAGAGTGCAAGTGTTGATTGAATGACTTCATAGTTATTACCCTGATGTTTTTGACCCCATATGATGTGGATAAATTGAAGAAGCTTGGCTTCCCTAAGATCTTTGGGAGTGATTGAGGCATTTATTTTATCATGATGTTTTTGACTCAAGGATTTTGTTCTTCCTACAACCCTTAGGTAATCAGAACTTATCAGCTACTATCTTGGAGACCATTACTCATGTTCAACTGTGTAAAAATTTATAAAATTCGTAGACTCTCGCTATTATTGCATAAGTAGGAAATTGAGTAGTTGGAATCAAATAACTTTTGTTTTCCTTAATAAGTTAATTGTTTTCTCCTTCATGGTTTGATTTCATTTAGGGCACTAGAGAATTTACTTGGTTACTTTAATCTTTCAAAGCAAACTTAATTTATTTTACTTGATTTCCGTGCATTCTTTAGCATATAGGGTGTTACCACCTAAGTTGTACTTGGTTGATTTTTTCAAGTGAGCCAGATGAAACGAACAAACACCATTGTTCATTATTCGGAGTTCAGAAGTCATTCAGCCTTCTTCTGGGAAAGTTTTTAAATTTTCTTGTACCACATGTTCATACCCCTTGGGGGAGTTGTAATAAAACATTCTAGCATGGTGGTGTATGTAAAAGACTCGGTCCGCTAGACTTATCTATCAATCCGACTAGCCCAGAGTGTTTTTTCCCTTAGAGATTATTTGTTTTTGAAGAAACGACTAATAATTTCTTAGTTTTTCACTCATACCTCCAAAGTTGGGGTGGTCATCTTGGTATTTAAGCCTAGGGGGTTATTAGAGTCTATGTGTCAATGTTTATAAACATGCTAAGCATTAATAATGAGTCATATGGTGTAATATCCCAAACTAGTATATTTCTGTTTATGTGTGTACTGTAGATGGCTAATAGACTTATGCCTCAATAAAATAGGAAAGTAAACCCTGATCTTTGCATGCATGCAGTTGCATGCAAATCTGTGCCCTAGAAAATACTGAGATGCTATAAAATAGGAGAAGTCAATGCATGTACATACCAGTATATAGATCTGCTGATGGTGAAGAGGATGGTCCCCGCATGCAAGGATTCTTATAGAGGAATAGAGAGATAAACCAAATCGTCCTCCACAGGTGAATGCGCCCTCCTCTCAAGCTGTGGATGCTCTGGAATAATAAATAAGCCGCTGCTGAAGGCTCAGATAAGGTGCAATAGGGTTATAGTACCCCTCTGGCAGTAATGGAAGCAACATGCAGAAGAAACGGTGGCTCAATAGCCCAAAACATGAATGTCCTCCTCAAATCAATTCGCCCATGTAGAATAACGTCTTCCAAAAAGGGGGCACTACTGATAACTTGCTTGATACTCAAGCTGAACGACCCTTCTTCAGGGGAAGGGTAATGAAGGTGCTCTGAGATGAATAGAAGTAGCATGCGGAAGTTTTGATCCCTGTAGATAAGAAAACAAATTGCTTTGTCTCTTGACCACGGTACCACGGTATGATAGTGGAACTCTCCGGCTGGATGAATAATCAACCTCCTGAAATAACTGCTAATGTAACCTGATGATGAACTAGTGCTGAACCTGGATGATCCAACCTGATGATGAACTAGGGCAGATAGATTTCACTGCCGAAATACACCAGTTAGTTGAGCATGCCCTCAACCCCAACTTAGCTCGCCGAGCTCTCCAAATCGACTCCACAAATCAATAATCACATAAGTGTCTTCTCCATTCACTTTATCTTTCTTTTATAACTTTCAACTGCGAAAACCCTAACTTTTGACCTAATTAGGTCACTTTAACTTCTAATTTGCAGTTGACTTGCATGCATGCGCATGGAGACTTAATCGGGTGCATGCATCATTAAATAATGCTCAGATGTCATGCATGCAGGTGGCCTTTGGCTCTGGTGGCCCTCTTCGACCCAATGGTGATATAATATTGATGCCCTAGATCTTCTGTAGATGGCATCAGTCTTCAGCTGATTCCTTGATTGTCATTACCCGCACGAACCCACAGGAATTACATAGGTTAGTGGGTTGGTCCTCAATGCCTAGGCAGAAGAGGACATTACATATGGACATGTGCTAGGTCCCCCGACGTTTATTTTTAAGTTTTGGTAAAAGTAAATTTTCTCATAAACTTAGGCTATTTTTTAATAGTTTAATTGGGAAAATTATGGTTGTAATGAAAGTGTGGTTAAGGACTAGATTTTTCCATGGGGGTGCTCATTTTCTAACTCTGAGCACTTGTTTAACCCAAAAACCCACTTTTCCTAAGTTTTAAGTGATAAATTTATCACTTAAGTTCTAGATTATCGAAAACGTCTAGGAAGGGGAGGGGAAACGCCGTTCCCCGTTTCAGAAACTGAAACAGAGGGGATACGGCTTGGAAACGACACTGAAACATTTCCAAGTCATATCCAAATACCAGAAACGTTTCCAGGCCGTTTCATGAAACGTTTCTCGATTTTCCAGCTGTTTCTTGAAACATTTCTAGAGTTTCCGCCTGTTTTCTGAAATGTTTCCAGCAGTTTCATAGTTTTCGGAAACGTTTCAGCTGCTACATGACAAGTTTTTGACTAGAAATAGTGATTTTTTGACCTGAAAATAAACAAATAAATAACCCCAGAGGAAAACTCTAAAACCCTAACCCTAAATTGAACCTCAAAACTTAGATATAAATCCTGAAAGCTTATAAATCAAGAGCAAAACCTTAATCCTAAATTGGTGAATGGTAATCTGACATTTTATGTCTCATAGATTTTGTTTCATTGTAATTTTCCAAAATTGATAGCCTTATCGTTGGTTCAAACAATCATTTATCTGTGGACATTTTATTGTATCAAATGCTTGTCTACTAAAGTGTTAGTTTCACAGCCTAGTGTAAAAGTACAATGACTTTTTTTTCAGTTTTTTTGCTAACTACTCAAAACTTCGTTTCAAATAAACCCCAATGACTTGCATATGTGATAAAACAACTTGCATATCAAAATTGATACATTGGCATCTTTAGCCTACAAAATAGCATACTACATTTATGAAGGGTTACATAAAATAGCAAATTTCCAATGATCTTCCATCAAGCTTTAGTTTTCTTTTTTCCTTTTTGAATTAGTATGAACCCTTGACCTATGGCCTTATTTACTCCATTGCTAGTACACTCATATCCCTATCCTTATGTTGTGGAGAGAATTATGATGGTGCATCGTTTAGCCAGTTCTGCATATGATATGCATAAGATATTTTAATCTTATTTCAAGCATTTTTATTAGTATAAACCATAAAAGTTTGATAAAATGTAAACAACATATCCAAGGGAACTCATTGGTGTCTAGAGATAGTATTATGGCATTAAGTTCAATATTGCATGTCATCACAGTCACACCTTGTTAAATTTTCATATGCTAAGCTAGATCATTAGTATTTCATTTCAAATACATAACAAAAGCATATAAACAGGATCACTGAAAGATAGACAAGCACAACCATACAAAAGGAACACAAAGATTTATCCTGGGAAAACCCAGCAAAGGCTTCCTCAATATAGATGCCCCAAAAAGATAAAAAGGTAAAACCAACAAGGAGATCAAAGCCTGATCCTCCTCCTTCTTCAGCTACTCTTCTCTTCTCCACTAATGCGCTACACAAGTGAGAGTGTGTGTCTCAAATGAGGAGCACCACACCTCTATTTATATTCATTTGTTCATTTTAACTAACTCATTCAACATGTAGGCTCGAGTTACACATGTAGGCTCAAGTAACCACACTGGGGTGCTAATGACCCACCTTTACAATTGGAGGCGACTACCTCATGACTCTTATTAGTTCTTCCGATTAGAAGCATCGGGGTACAAAGTAATACAAGTGGTTCTCCCGGTAGGACCATCGGGGACCACAAAAGATACATATAGAATATTCTTCGAAGTTACAATATTTCAACACTCCTCCTTAACGAGAAGGGTATTCTACAACAACATCAACAACAACAATAGTAGGAGAGAGATAGAGGACATCATCAACATCAGCAGGGTAACACATCTATAAATCATTGGAAGCTTTTCAACATCATGTAATCTTCATCTTCAATCTTCATTCTTTAGTAACAGCAACACTCTAACAGTGTTGATCAGCAACAACTTCTTCAGTATTTTGACTTCTCGAACAGCATCATCATCATCATCATATTCTAATCTTACGATCAGCAACATCAGCAACATCACCATCAGCACTTTGACCTTTCGATCAGCATCAACATCTTCAATACTTTGACCTCTCGATCAGCAACAACTTCATCAACATCTTCAGTACTTTGATCTTTCGATCAGCAACATCTTCAGCAACATCTTCAGTATTTTGACCCTTCTTTGATCAGCAACAACATCATCATCATACTCTGATCTTTCGATGAGATACATCATCATCATCAAAATATCATTATTGTCAAAACATCAACATCATCAAAATATCAACATCATCATCATCAAAATATCAGCATCAAAATATCATCATCATCACACTCTGATCTTTCAATCAGAATCATCATTATCATCAGCCTCTGATCTTTCGATCAGAAACATCATCAACCGAACATCATCATACTCTAACATCAACTCATCATCATATTCTGATCTTTCGATCAGTACGTCATCATCATCATACTCTGATCTTTCGATCAATACAGCATCATCATCATCAGGATCTCATCATCATCACATTCTGATCTTTCGATCAGAAACATCATCATCATCATCGCACTCTGATCTTTCGATCAGAAAACATCATCATCATCATACTATGATCTTTCGATCAATACGTCATCATCATACTCTGATCTTTCGATCAGTACGGCATCATCATCATCAGGATCTCATCATCATCACATTTTGATCTTTCGATCAGAAACATCATCATCATCATCGCACTCTGATCTTTCGATCAGAAAACATCATCGTCATCATCATACTCTGATCTTTCGATCAGTACGTCTTCATCATCATACTCTGATCTTTTGATGAGTACGACATCATCATCATCAGGATATCATCATCATCACATTTTGATCTTTCGATCAGAAACATCATCATCATTATCACACTCAGATCTTTCGATTAGGAAACATCATCATCATCATCAGCAACAGCAGCCCACAGTACAAAGACAAAGAAGTCTTTGGATCTCTTTTGGACTTAAAGTCCAAGGATGATGCAATCCTATCACATTCTCGACAACCGAGGTCACCGGATTCGTTCTGAACTGAGTTTCAAGGATGATGCAATCCTGCCACATTCTCAATGACCGAAGTTACACCGGATCCGTTCTGAACTGAAGTTGAGGTTCAAGGATGATGCAATCCTGCCACATTCTCGATGACTGAAGTTACATTGGATCCGTTCTGAACCGAAGTTCAAGGATGATACAATCCTGCCACATTCTCGATGACCGAAGTTACACCGGATCCGTTCTAAACCGAAGTTCAAGGATGATACAATTGTCACATTCTTGATGATCGAAGTTACACCGGATTCATTCTGAACCGAAGTTCAAGGATGATACAATCCTGCCACATTCTCGATGACCGAAGTTACACCGGATCCATTCTGAACCGAAGTTCAAGGATGATACAATCCTGCCACATTCTCGATGACCGAAGTTACACCGGATCCATTCTGAACCGAAGTTCAAGGATGATACAATCCTGCCACATTCTCAATGACCGAAGTTACATTGGATCCGTTCCGAACCGAAGTTCAAGGATGATACAATCCTACCACATTCTCGATGACCGAAGTTACACCGGATCTGTTTTGAACCGAAGTTCAAGGATGATACAATCCTACCACATTCTCGATGACCCTCGATGACCGAGGTCACCGGATCACTTCTGGACATATGTCCCGGGATGATACAATCCCTCTTTATTCTCGAAGACCGAGGTCTCCGGATCAATTCTGGACATATGTCCCAGGATGATACAATCCCTCTTCATTCTCGAAGACCGAGGTCTCCGGATCACTTTAGGGCAAGTGCCCAAGGATGATACAATCCCATTGCAGCATCACTACTCCCCCTTTCGGGGAAGCTCTTTCTGAACCACACCAAGCTTGTCCCAAAAGTGTTCGAACTTTACCCGAGACAGAGGCTTTGTCAGTGCATCATCATCTAAACCATCTTCATCTACATCTTCAGTATGTGAATATTGAACTATCACCATATGTATCTCCAGTATGTGAATACTGAAAGCATCATCACCTCTATATTTAGTATAGAAATACGGAATCACCATCATCTGAATCTACAGTATGTAAATACTGAAACATCATCTATATCTTCAGTACGGAAATACTGAAATCATCATCATCTATATCTTCAGTATGGGAATACTGAAATCATCATCATCTATATCTTCAGATGGGAATACTGAAACATCATCATCTCTATATTCAGTATAGAAATATTGAATCACCATCATCTGTATCTATCTTCAGGTCAAAGGGACCTGATATCAGCTTCCAAAGCCATATGGCTTCACAACTTAGCAGAGCAATCTGCTGTGTATTCTGCTTTAGCCGTTCTAAGAGAAACACTGGACTATTTCCTGCTAAACCATGAACTCATAACAGACCCAAAAGCATATACCTGATGTGCTTTTCTTGTCTGAGATACTTCCAGCTCAATCTGCATCTGTATAGCCATACAATCTGTAGTCATGGTTCATAGTATAGACCAAAGTCTATAGTCCCTTTCAGATATCTCATCACATGTTTTGCAGCTACTAGGTGAACTCGTCTTGGTTGAACAAGATATTGACTTAAGGTGTTCACAGCAAAACAAATGTCTGGTTTGGTATTTGATAAGTACATCAATGACCCAATGATCTGTCTGTAATGAGTCACATCCACTAACTCTGATGAGTCATCAGCTAACAGCTTCAGGTTGGAGTCCATGGGTGTGGCCATGGCTATGCATTCCAACATATTGAATCTCTTCAATATCTCTACCGCATACTTTCCCTGGTTGAGAAAGATTCCTTCTGAACTTTGCCATACTTCCAGACCTAGGAAATAATGCATTAACCCAAGGTCTTTCATCTCAAATTCTTCTGCTAGTTTCTTCTTGCTTTCCATGATCTGTTTCTCATTCCGTGTCAAGAATAAGCCATCCACATATAATAACAGGATGACGGGTT
>LPNX010221009.1:230365-281325 GCA_001517045.1 Pseudotsuga menziesii | reverse complement strand
CACAACCATACAAAAGGAACACAAAGATTTATCCTGGGAAAACCCTAAAGGGAAAAACCCAGCAAAAGCTTCCTCAATATAGATGCCCCAAAAAAGATAAAAAGGAAAAACCAACAAGGAGATCAAAGCCTGATCCTCCTCCTTCTTCAGCTACTCTTCTCTTCTCCACTAAGGCGCTACACAAGTGAGAGTGTGTGTCTCAAATGAGGAGCACCACACCTCTATTTATATTCATCCGTTCATTTTAACTAACTCATTCGACATGTAGGCTCGAGTTAAATCATGTAGGCTCGAGTTACACATGTAGGCTCAAGTAACCACACTGGGGTGCTAATGACCCACCTTTACAATTGGAGGGGACTGCCTCATGACTCTTATTAGTTCTTCCGATTAGAAGCATCGGGGTACAAAGTAATACAAGTGGTTCTCCCGGTAGGACCATCGGGGACCACAAAAGATACATATAGAATATTCTTCGAAGTTACAATATTTCAACACACCTAAGTTGTTCTAAAACATGAGCTCACTTATTTATACTTGAGTGCTTAATTAGTCCCCTTAAAACATGGTTGATTTTATCAAATTTGAATATCCAAGTTGGTTGCAAATCATAGACAATCCTGTGAATTTAGGCCCTTTATGATCCAGTCGGTTAGTCACTTTTTGAACCAGTCGGTTGGCTAATCGACTCTCACTTGCCTACTTGATTGTCTCGCCAGTGAATGGACCAACCCAAATACAACATAGTTGAGTCTCTGGCTTACATAAAAAATTGTGTTTAATCACAAATTTCAACACTTTCCTAGAGGTGCAATCAGCGTAATATTTGTTAGATTGTAACATTTGGATACATCCATCAAGTAATTTTAGGGTTTGAAATCGATGTTTAGAAGTAGTTGACATATTCTTGTTTAATTGCTTGCCATTGGGTGACTTATCTATGGCACTTGAGATAGAAGAATATTGTTTAAGACAATATTTGAGTTTGCTAATTTTAATTGTTATAAATGACATGACTACCTTTAAATCTAAGAGATGAATGGTAATCTAAAGTATGTATGTCTCGTGGCCTTTTTGATATATATATATGTGTGTGTGTGTGTATGTGTCTGTTGTCGTTTCCTTGCTCTATCGTATCCGACATTTTTCAAAATTTGTCGTATCCATTTTCCTACCCGTATTCGTATCCGTTTTAGTGCAACTTAGCTTAATTCAAAAATCTCAAAAATAATCAAATTTATTAATTAAAAAATAGAAGTAATTAATAAATGGAGAATATTCTCAATTTTCTAAATGAGTGGAAAATGCTCCGATTTGATTGAAATCAGTTTCTGTCGACGTCCCTGATTTAAGGCAAGACATCTCCTTGATTAAAGCATCAACTTCAATGTTGATTGAGGATACTGCGAGTTTGCCAGATTAAGGGGACGCTTTTCTCCTTAGGAGGCATAATTGCTCATGTGGCACCCATCTAACATGTTTTGGAGATCCCAAAGAGGGGTTGTGCCTACCTCTTGAGAGGTAGCACATTTTTCTTGAGTGTAACTCCCTCTAAGTCGCCCAAATCAAGGGATAAACTTACTCTCAATCTCAAATTCGCCCTCAGTCTTCTTCAGTCAGCAAAGGCGCCCTCTGGGCCTCTTTGACTATAAATAAAGACCAACCCTCTCATTCCAGGCTAGTTAGAGTTGGATGAAGAGCTGGTGTGTATTGTAATACTGTTATTTTGCATCTATTTGTTGAGAATAAAGAAGCTTTGGAGGCTATACCGTGTAGTGCTTGTATTGTGTGGATTCCTAGCGTTATGCTACAAATGTGGTAACTGTAATTTTTCAAATTTTGTGTTTTTCTGTGTTCTAGCTTCAAAGGATTCAGCTGAATCAGTAAGAGTTTAGATTTGGCAAGTAAGTTTACTTGCTTTATTTATTCATATTGTGTATGTTCAAAGATCGAAGATTTTGCTTAAATAAGATTATATTTGCATGTTTTTTTCATCCATACATTTATATCTAGATCTCACGGTTTTGTGCAAGTTTTGGTGATCTAGTTGCAGGTTCCCGATCGAATGAGGCATGGATCAAGATTGACACCACTTCTTATTCAATAAGCTGAAGACACTGTCCCTCGGTGCTCCACAAAAGGGCCTTCCTCATGCTTTCTTGTTATCCCAGTAGCAAAACCAATCTTCTCTCCTCTTTCTCTTTCATTAAAATTAAAATTTCCTTTGTTACTAATGTTTATGTATATGCATCTAGTTTTATCATATGCAAAATTCTTTCATTAGATCTCATATATAGACTTTGAAAGCTAGATCTCGTTTTCAAAAAAGTTTCATAAGCATCTTAGATCTAGTTTAGGGAAATCGTCATTTTTCAAGGCATTGAAAGTAGATCTAAAATTTCATTGAATGCATGGTTGTTCCCTTGAATCTAAAAGGTTTTATTTAGAAAATCAGGTGCTTTAGATTGGCTGCCCCAAAGCTAGCCACGATCCTCAAGAGGACTTGTCCTCTTGAGTTATTTTTGTCTTTTCTTAAAAGTACTTGAACTTAGTAATTTTCGGTAGTTTTTTGGGGTTGTCCAAAGACACTTTTAAAGTGTTTTTGGGCACTTTACACTAATTAAAGCTTGCTGTTTTTCAGCACGTCCGTCCGAAAAGAGGAAGAGATGCTGTCCGAAAAGCAAATTTTGGGCCATCCGACACCCCCTAGGGGTCTCCCCATCTTCCATAATCATTTTTGTTGTACTTTGTAAGCCCTTGTGTTCGTTCTGTATATGAATCAAGTGGATTTTTTCAATTAAGTTTTGTAGCCAGGTTTAATAAAAAACAAATTCAAGTAGGCTCTTTCGAGCCTACTCTCCATCCCCTTTGGGGAGATCCGTGTCTTTTTTCCTTTTTTTTGTTTTTCTTTTGTTTAGTTTAGTTTATTTTTGTTTATTCACATGTAAGTAGTGTACTTTGTGTTACATTGCAAATTGTTTACATCTTTCAAGTTCTCAAAGTAAACTTACTACTTACCCCACGATTTCCCGAGTGACCCGAAAGGGGAAAGAGATTCATGGTAGGATAATTAGATAATCATGTTTTATTTTTGTTCAACACTTTATTTCTAATTTCAAGAACTTGAAACACTCATAAAATCAACCCCTCCTTGTTTTCCCGTTTAAAAGAAAACCTTTAATAAAATATTTAAAACCCTTTAGACTCCGTTGTGTATGATATGCATTGCTGCGGTTCGTCTGATTAGTCGGCTGCATCAAAAGAAACGTGGGTGACTAGAGTAATTAAGTCTTAACGCCCTGAATTAACCTCCCAGGCAAAAATTCAACACCTCGGATTAATCCGTTGCGGTGGCAAAATCCACAAAGGAAGCAGGAACAACTAGGTAGCGACCTCGAGACATCGTTAAGCTACACCCTTGTTGGTGTAGTGTTGAACACGTCTCAGAGACTCCAACCAACCCACATTTCCTTGCGGGGAGCTGCATCGGATAATGATTTTGGACATACCCTTCGTACCGTCGGGTATATTTGGACTCTGGAGTCCCCTTTTCCCTTAATTTAATCAACTCATCCCATATTTAATCTAAAATTTGACCAAGAGCACTCGCAACATTTCTTTCAGCAATACAACAACATTTTCATTTGTGGACTCCATTATTGGCACTGGTTTCTTTTTTGATATCATCATATGTTTCCACATGCTTTGCTTATCGTATATTGATCTTTATGCTGTTGTGGTTTAATCAATATTGCAATATCTTGTGTTAAATTTGTTTATCAAACTCCTAAATAACTCATTCATTACCATCATAGTAAGCCTTAATAGCCTTAGCAACTTAATAGGGTCTACCCCCCTTGGCTTTGATTAGGAGTTGGCCTAAACGGAGGAGTCATGAACAAGGTGACATCCTTGACTCGAGACTTGCCCCCAAGGACACACCGAGTGCCTTGAAGATTTCTGCCACGTCCCCCCCATGTGTGTGAAAGGCGACAACATAGGGCATATAGATTAGGCATTTATGTTATCTTTTCTTTCACTTTCTATCAAACAAACATCAACCTTATCTTGCTAGTTTTGACTTTTTTTTGCATGCACAGGAAATTTTTTTAAAATAAAAAACATCTAATTAGCGATTCCTCACATAAAAACAACAAATACCAACGTTTTGACACCTGTTCATCATTGTTTTACATGGTAATCATGTGTTTACCTCATTTTAGTTCTGTTGCCACAATAACTAACACCCTAAGGTACATGGTCTCACTAAGGTGTAGCTATGTGCAACCATGTAAGTAATGTCACTGTCACCTTAGCAATTACTTCCCTTCTCTTTAGTGACTTGGTTAAACAACTAGGGGGCATTCCCTAAAATTAACTGTGTCTAGAGATTGGTGATTGGGCAACGAAGTTAATTGTGAATGAATTATGGTTGTGAGTGAGAAAAGATTATTAAGATCTGAAATCCAAGCAAGTGTTGAAAGAGATACTTAAGATTCTAGATATAAATAAATAAAACCTGTTATCACAGATCTTGTAGTTGCCCCAATAGATGAATCGTATACAGGATGGTAGAGGGGACAAACAACCAAAGCTGTGACCTACGAAAACTCTAACCCCCAAAAGATGGATGGTTGTCATGCCGGTTAAGGATTCCTTCGCTTTATGCCACTAAAAAATCCCAAGTGACAAAGGGGGAGACCCAGATCAATCTTGAAAGGAAAGATCCAAGACAAATCACCAGATCAGACTCTTGTTGGAGAATCCGTAAGGTGAGTGTCTGAAACCCTAGATTTAAGGAAGAGCCACAAATTACGGATACCTGAGTGGGATGGTTACTTTTAGGTTGGAAATGTCACTCAGGTAATTAAATCAGATGGCTTGCAGAGATTGAAGTCAGATCTAGGATTTTAGTGTGCTGGTTCAAATGATCAAACTCGGACCCTGGGGGGATTTAAGTAGGCAATTGAGAAATCCCCAGGACAAAGCTGATATTAACAATTATGGCTTCCTGCACACTAGCTAGGATGAAAGATTCGGCAATGAAAAATACCCAAATGAAACCAGACAAAAAATCAGTGGGAAAATGGCTGACTTGCTGAAGGTGGGCGTTTTCACCTAGATAGAGACCAGTTCTTGGAGGGGGGAAAAGAAGTCCAAGCTTGACGTTTTTGAGGGAGGGTTTTTTTTGTATGCCACACAAAACCTAGATCGCCAAATTCGCAGATTCCTAGTGCAAATTGGTCCGGTGATTTTTCCTAATGCTAAATGAGGGTTTTTTAGTGAAAATTATTGATGGGAAATGCATGAAAATCAAAATATGGAGAACTTACCTGAGAAACATACCCGAATCATTGCTAATGACCTCCTGGATGATGAAGAATGCCTTTCTTGAGATCAAATAAGATTTGCCTACCACACTAAGGAAAATCAATCAGTATGGCAAATAAAAGGGAAATGCAAGCTAAAAGAAGTACAAGAAGAAGAAATCATAAATAAGTTCTACTCCCTGATAACCAAATGCTAAGATCAAGCAACAGGGCAAGTCCCCCCACCAATGCACCTCTCTCAGAATCACCTCCTTCAACCTGCAAGTTAAACGGGTACAAGGAAAGATACAAAAACTATGCCGAATATATCTTAGTGCAGAAGAAAAGCAGTGCCAGTCATCAACTCATTCATTCATCAAGTAAGTAGACAAGAGTGTAGTCCGAGACAAAATCTCTCTATTTCAATTCCGGTGCCAAAGCTCATCCAGTAAAATGGGGGGGGTCACCTCTCTTAAATAGTTTGAGAGAGACATAAACCCTAACTCACTTTATCATCCAACGGTTGAGATTAAAACATCATCAACGGTGGAGATCATCAATATATCAATCAAGATTCAATACATGGATCAAGTGACTAAGTCAAAGAGGGGGCGCACTTTACTCAAGGACGCCTCCCCAGAGTGAAATATCATAGCATAACATAAGATATAACATGATACAACATAGGAGGGGGTCTCTAGGGGCTTAATTCACCCTATCCCCCTTTACAACTTCATAAAATAAGATATAACAATGAAATACATCAATAGCCAATTAGAGGGGGCGCCCCTTAGGGGAATTTCCTCACTGGCTGAGCCATAGTAAAATAATCCATACATCTGCTGACTAGAAACTGCTGGAGGACTGTCTGAGATGCTGAGAAACATCATTTGCCAAAATTCCAAGCCATTTCCTTGACCTAGGAGGCCAAGTCGACTTTTTCAGTGATTTTCTAGTTCATTTTTTGCTGGTACATTCTCTGGAAACTGATAAATCCATCATAACTCTCTCGAGTATGCAAACTGGGAAAAACTATATGCTTTGGATGATCTGGAGACATAGAAGAATGGTATAAGTGAATACTCATACCCCTTGGAACATTGCTCTACTCTAGGAGTACCAATCATACTGGCATCTGGAATAAAAATTGATCATTTGGCCAATAATTAGGTGATAATAATCACTTTTCTGGAGAACCAGGGCCAAATCTTATAGTCTTCTGGAAATCTGCTTGCCCATGCCATACTTACAAAGTGTAATCAATGTGCTATAGATGGGTGATGATGGAAGAACCAGGCTAAGGCAAAGGGGAAATGACTTTGACTGACTTTGACTCAGTGATCTATTCGAATGATAACCAATATACTCTACCAAGGTGACATATGCATGAAAAATAACAATAGGGGATGGAGGTGCCTCACAGATGGGTGAAGTATTTGGGTATGCTTCCCTCAAACTCTAGCAAGTTTTCCTTTGCAAGTATAGGTCAACCTTCAAAGGCAGCTGCCCTAGATGCCTTCTGGGTGCCAGTATTGACAAAGACCCAATCTTTCTAGACTAGTCTCACCCTGTGGCCCTATGGGGACCATTGAGCTGAACACTATACAAAGAGTGAGTGCTCATCTTTTGACTATCAACCTTTTCAATATTTTTCACAATTCACAAGATGGTAGCTAGCCTACAAGAGCAGGTGCCCTGGAAATCCTTTTGGGCTTCCAGTAAATGACTAAGGCCTAGACCCGCTGCCAGCAAGCAGTCCATAGCCCCGACGGGTTTGCCTCTCCCTGTTGCCCCTATGGAGGGAAAATTGAGCCTTACATTATACAAGGAATGAGTGTTCAACCTGTTGGCCACTGACTACCTTTTTCAAGGTTTTATACTTTTGCATCCTTTAGATATAGCTTTTATGTGTTCCGATGCTTTAGTGTTTAGGAACACTGTTATGGTGGAGCACTTGTCTTGAGGACTCAAGGAGAACAACCCTATGAACCCAATCACATTGGCCAAGACACACACTTCATAGCCAAAGACACATAGCAACATGGAGTCTATCATACATAGGGGTCAGAATGGGGAAAGGATCTTTAATCTCACAAGTTTCCATCAATCTGGGTCTTGGGATAAAAAACAAAAATGAATGAACTGGATGGACAGGCATAAATGACATGGAACCAACCTAGCACTAAGGTTTACACTTTGTTTGAGCATAGCATGGGCAACCGTCTTCTCATTGAATTCTTCGATAGATCATAACACAAGTCAAAGCAATACATAACATATAAGCACATGTCACCATAATCATCCTAACATGACAAGCATAGGTTTTTAAGATACATCATAGAGCAAAACTAAACCAAGGAAAAATACTTGATCTCACCATGTATACCTGTCTTCAACTGATAAGCCCCTCTATAAATGTGTGTACCATCTCCTGATCTACTTCTCTGCTCTAATGAACTAGATCATCGCCAAAATCATCTCAATGGACTCCTGAATCTCAGTCTTGGCAAGGAAAATATTAAGAACAAGGCTCTGAAGTGAAATGAAGCTGTAAAGATCCATGCTGATACCCCATGTAAAAGTGGCCCGGAATAGAAAAAGAGACTAGTCTGCATGCTGCATCATGGAAGCCTGGCTGAAAATGTATATGTGATAACAAAACCCACAACGCTAACTCATAATTTAATTAAAACATCCATAAAATAAGATTGTGCAACCTATAAGTTTAATGAACACAATATAAATGTAAACACTAATAAGTAAATAATAATGATAATAATAAATATGATTCTTATTAATAAAACAATAATTAATGAAGAGACACATGTTCTAACTAAGGGGCATGTCTATTCATCCATGGAGATCAGTCAATGCATATATAAGCATACTGTCCCATGGCATTGTAACCTATTTTATCATTCAATCATTGACATATACATGCATATATATTTATTACCATCTTATATGGATTTCTGTTTACTGTTTCTCCTATATTGGACATTTGCTATCATAGCTTCATTTTTTGATCCTTCCCTTGGCCACACTACCAATACGTTGTCTGATCCAGCCTTTGGCTACCCCATATTTCTCAGAGTTTCTCTGAACCTCGTGTCTTTGACCACAATAGGCCCTTGGCTATTTTCAGTTTGGATTTAAAAAGAGAGAGAAAAAGAAATACCAGTAGCTGCAAGTTTTAAAGAAACCCAGAAACAAAGAAAATTACTGCATGGTAGTGCTTTGTGTTGCCAACAGTGTTAGTGCAATTTCAGCACGGGAAAAGAGTTAAACATGTTACATCTAATTAATGACGGCCTCTCGGTTGCTATAGGCCGTCATCGATATGAAGCTGCTGTTAGCCAAATTTAACCATTGTTTTAAACTCTCACATTGTATCTTCCACTAAGAGAATACCGTGGGGTCAAGTGGATTTAACCATTGTTTTAAACCCTCATGTAGACTGTATCTGTCACTAAGAAAATACTGCGGTGATAAATAACAAACAAGTTTTAAGTTTGGGTCACCCTGATACTCTTTTCAAGATTCCAATCCAAAGGTCGTGACTTGTGAAATCAATGAGTAAATTAATTAACCAAATCAAACCCTTAATTTCACCATTATAGCTATACTTTGAGCCTCCGTTCCAACCACAATTTGAGCCGCTATTCTGCCATAAATGTAATTATGTCAACAGGTATCAATTGAACAGCTGAATGTTACAATGTTAGTAATTCGAAGTAGTATTACGGTGGAATGTTTATATAAGTTCTACCTCACAAGAAGTCCATAAATCGTAGCCTAGCCTGTAAGAAACCAGTTAAATAGAGAGTTGTTTAATAATAGCAAGTTTGATTGGGACTCAAATTCCGATGCCAACCTAATATTAGTAAATTGAGAGTTGTTTATTAGCAAGTTTGATTTGACCCAACTTACAATGCCAATCAACAAAGAAATGAGAAAAACCAGAAACAAAAACAAGCATCAATTTATTAAGTCATGAACCTTTCCGATATTGAGGATTTGATTTAAAAGTGGGGAATTTAAATTACCTTGTTATTGAGTGGGAAACGGGAAAAGTCAAACCTTGACTACAATCGACTATACAAGAACATTACTCTATTTGATAAAGTTTACCGACCCCAAAAGGTTTTTAGGGGTACATTAAATATATCATCTAAAGTTTCAAAGAAGAATATAAACTAAGGTGATATTAAATCTTAAATATTTAGTATTTATTTCAATAGAAATAAAAATGGATTTTAATAAGAAGAAGGAAAATTTACTTATAAAGGTATTGAATCCCCGTGCTTTGGATTATTAACATTCAAAGAGAGTATTCAAAGAAAGGAGATTAACATCATTATTTGGTGCGAACCATGAGGGAAATTATATTAATGTAGAATTGGACATTCAATTAATAATTCCAGGGCCAAGTATAATAAAAAAGAAAGACATTTTTGGCAATGAATATGAAATTAAGGATTTACATCTAACAATTGATGGCTACCAATACATATCTCAATTCAATGTTACAACTATGTATAAAAAGAGGTTGACATAATTCTTGGTTCAACTTGGCTAGAAAAAGTGGGTACCTTCATCTTAAAAACAAAAGGTTTTGATGATCGTTTATAAGAAGAAGAATATAACATTACATGATGTTACAATAAAGCCATGTTCAACGACACCCTCATAAGAAGACCATAAAGATATTTCAAAGGTCATTCTTCATTATAATCAAAAGTCAACACAAAAAATGCAGAAACAATTTGACAAGGCTGTCATTGATAAGAACGAAGAAATTTCTTGCCTAAAAGTTCATAGTCAAAAAATACTTGCAAACATCAAGAAATTAAAGAATACGAAGCAATGCATTCAAGATTCGAAACAAAAGCATTAATATCTCGAGAAAGAATTCAATAAGAAGTTATCGGAAAAAGATGAAGAAGCTTCTAGCTTAAGGAACCTTAAATAGAGGTTGCTTGAGCAAATCAAACGATTAAAAGAGGGGTAGTAAGAAAACCAAGACCTAAAGGACAGTTGAAAAGCTAGAGAATGTTAAACTTTCACGTTTAAAGGTTCATAATTGAAGTTTACTTGCCCAAATCAATTAGCTAAATAATGACAAGCTGCTACAAAACAAGTGAGAGAAATCTATCAGTAAGGAATCCTTAATTGATAAAGAAACAATGATTGACCTAGTTATAATAGAGGAGTCATTTGACATTAAAATAATCAGAAAATTGAACCAATATAGATCCAATTGACACCCAAAATGAAAAAAATGCTTATATTGAAATAGTGTTGATCAATAAATCACTTAAAGTTTCAAAAGACAAATTTGCAAGAATAAGGTTTGAAATACAAGTGTGCTTTATCGTCATGCAAATCACAAGAGTCGTTGTGCCCAACGACAAAATCAACATGAATATAGACAACAATATTCATATGTACAAAAGACTCATAATGTTGAAGAAGCACAAAATCAACATAATGTTTGAAAGCGTAAATCAAGAAGTTTTGTCCAGAAAACTATTTCAGATCAGAATCAACATAAAGACCTAAGAGAAGATACAACTATGTTGAAGAGAAGCTCAAACATAAGATCTTATTAGTTTCTAAATTATAGAAGTCATTGCCACAAAAACCCACTGTTATCACATATACATTTTCAGCCAAGCTTCCATGATGCAGCATGCAGACTTGTCTCTTTTTCTATTTCGGGCTACTCTTACATGGGGTATCAGCATGGATCTATACAACTTCACTTCACTTCAGAACCTTGTTCTTGATATTTTTTTTGCCAGGACTGAGACTCAGGAGTCCATTGAGATGATTTTGGTGATGATCTAGTTCATTAGAGCATAGCAGTTACAGAGGGGCTTATCAGTTGGAGATAGGTATACATAGTGAGATCAGATATATTTCCTTGGTTTAGTTTTGCTCTGTGATGTATCTCAGACATCTGTGCTTGTCATGTTAGGATGATTATGGTGACCTATGCTTATATGTTTTATATTGCTCTAATCTGTGTTATGATTGATCAAGGAATCCAATGTGAAGACTGTTTCCCATGCCATGCTCAAGCAAAATGTGACCCTTAGTGCTAGGTTGGTTCCATAACATTTGTACCCGTCCATCCAGTTCATCCACTTTTGTTTCTACCCAATGACTAAGACTGATAGAGAATTGTGAGATTGAAGACCCTTTCCCCATTCTGACCACTATGTATGACAGACTCCATTTTGCTATGTGTCTTGGGCTATGAAGTATGTGTCCTGGCCAGTGTGGCTGGGTTCACAGGGTTGTTCTCCTTCAGTCCTCAAAACAAGTGCTCCACCATAATAGTGTTGCTAAACACTAAAGCATCGGAATGCATAAAAGCTATATCTAAAGGATGCAAAAGTATAACGTATTGAAAAAAGGTAGTCAGTGGCCAAGAGGTTGAGCACTCATTCCTTGTATAGTTTAAGGCTCAATTTTCCCTCCACAGGGGCTCCAGGGAGAGGCAAACCCGTCGGGGCTATGGACTACTCACTGGTAGCGGGTCTAGGCCTTAGTCATTTACTGGAAGCCTAGAAGGCTTTCCAGGGCACCTGCTCTTGGAGGCTGGATACCATCTTGTGAATTGTGAAAAATATTGAAAAGGTCGATGGTCAAAGGATGAGCACTCACTCTTTGTATAGTGTTCAGCTCAATGGTCCCCATAGGGCCACATGGTGAGACTAGTCTAGAAAGGTTGGGTCTTTGTCAGTACTAGAGCCCGAAAGGCTTCCAAGGCACCTGCCTTTGAAGGTTGACCTATACTTGTAATAACGTTGCAAAGGAAAACTTGCTAGAGTCTAAGGGAAGCATACCCAAGTACTTCACCCATCTGTGAGGCACCTCCATCTCCTATTGCTATCTGTCATGCATATGTCACCTTGGTAGAGTATATTGGTTATCAGTCGGATAGATCATTGAGTCAAAGTCAGTCAAAGTCATTTCCCCTTCTCCTTAGCCTGGTTCTTCCATCATCACCCATCTATAGCACATTGATTACACTTTGTAAGTATGGCATGAGCAAGCAGATTTCTAGAAGACTCTAAAATCTTTCAGAAGCAAAGGTATATTTTATTATTATTATTGTTGGTCACCATGATTATGAATAACTTACTCAAGTTGGGTTTTGATATACATCATTGGAGCATGTCTTACCTTGGAATATGGCAGGATCATATTTTCATGTTATCTCACCTTGATTTTGGGTACTGACTTGGTCATCCCAGTCGACCAAGTCAATCACGTTTTCCAAGGCAGTGACTCAAAAATACAACATAGTCTATATTTGTTCCAAATATTCCCACAACCAATATTGCAGTTTCAATTTTAAGAGTTTGGCCCCGGTTCTCTAGAAAAGTGATTATTATCATTTAATTATTGGCCAAATGATCTATTTTTATTCCAGATGGCAGTATGATTGGTTCTCCTAGAGTAGAGCAGTGTTCCAGGGGGTATGAGTAGTCATTTATACCATTCTTTTATGTCTACAGATCATCCCAAATAGTCAGGTTGCCCCAGTTTGCACCCTGGAGTGAGTTATGATGGATTTATCATTTTCCAGAGATTGTACTAGCAAAAAATGAACTAGAAATTCACTGAGAAAATTGATTTGGCCTCTTGGATCAAGGAAATGGCTTGGAACTTGGACAAATGATGTTTCTCGGCATCCTAGAAAGTCCTCCAGCATTTTTCATTTAGCAGATGTCCAGATTATTTATTTATGGCTCAGCTAGTGAGGAAAGGCCCCCAAGGGGTGCCCCCTCTAATTGGCTATTGATGTATTTCATTGTTATATCTTTTATTATGAAGTTGTAAAGGGGCCTAAGGTGAATTAAGCCCCTAGTGACCCCCTCCTATGATGTATCATGTCATATCTTATGTTTTGTTGTGACATTTCACTTTAGAGGGGCGTCCTCAAGCAAAGTGCGCCCTCTCTTTGACTTAGTCACTTGATCCATGTATTGATTAATATATTTTGATCTCCACCGTTGATGATGTTATAATCTCAACCGTTGGATGATAAACTGAGTTAGGTTTTATGTCTCTCTCAAACTATTTAAGAGAGGTGACCCCCCCATTGTAATTCATGAGCTTTGGCACCGAAATTGGAATAAAGAGATTTTGTCTAGGACTACACTCTTGTCTACTTGCTTGATGAATGAATGAGTTGACGACTGGAACTGCTTTTCTTCTGCACTAAGATATATCTAACATAGCTTTTGTATCTTTCCTTGTACCCGTTTAACTTGCAGGTTGAAGGAGGCGATTCTGAGAGAGGCGCATTGGTGGGGGGATTTGCCCTGTTGCTCGATCTCGACAATTGGTTATCACGGAGTTGAACTTCTTTATGATTTATTCTTCTTGTAATTCTTTCGGCTTACATTTCCTGTCTATTTTCTATTCTGATTGATTTTCCTTGGTTTGGTAGGCAAACAGGGGCACTAGGGACATTGGCAGAAGCAACACTTCATCAAAAGCTTATCCGGAAATCTTATTTGATCTCAAGAAAGGCATTCTTCATCATCCAGGAGGTCATCGGCAATGATTCAAGTATGTTTCTTAGGTATGTTCTCCACCTTTTGATTTTCATGCATTGCCCATCAATATTTTTCATTAAAAAACCCTCATTTAGCATTAGGAAAAGTCACCGGACCAATTTGCACTGGGAATCTTCAAATTCGGCGATCTGGGTTTTGTGCGGCATACTGAAAAACCTCCTCTCCCTCAAAAATGTCTAGCTTGGACTCCTTTGCTCCTCTCCAGGAACTGGTCTCTGTCTGGGAGAAAACGCCCCCCTTCAGCAAGTCATCCATTTACCCATATGTAAATGAACACAATATATATGTAAACGTTAATAAATAAATAATAATGAATAATGGTTATTAGTAATAAATCAATAATTTTTGAAGAGACACGTGTCCTCACTAAGGGGCATGTCTATGCATCCATAGAGATCAGTCAATGCATACATAAGCATACCATCCCATGACATTGTAACATATTCTGTCATTCAATCATTTACATATTATATTTATTACCATCCTATATGGAATTCTGTTTACTGTATTTCCTATATTGGATATTTGCTAGGAATTGAACATTGTTGATTTTAATAAACCCATGTGAAAAGTGATTTGCCAATTAATTGATAAACAACTTGTCGGAAAAGAGCTACATCAAAAAATGTCAAGTGAGTTTTAATGTAAAAAAAAGAGAGTGAAATGCCCCTCATAAAATAATTGTAAATCTAGATGACATTTCTGTTGTAGCATATGATGAATTAAATGACCAACAATGGAAATAAAGCTTTAAATCATAAAGAAATTGTGAAATTGCTAAGTGAACAAATTTAAAGCTTGAAGGAAAATTTTAAGTTAATTTTAAAAACTGAATCTCATTAAAATATAATTGAAGATACCATAAACTCTTGTTATATTGTTGGTTTTGTCAATAGAACAACGTGATTCATTCATTTTACATGTGGCATGTATTTCATGCCACATGCCAAATTTCCTTTATAGTACTTCGACTGTTTTAACTTTGGCTTAGGCATTCATACATGGGGGTAGTATAGAAACCATGGAACATAACATATGATAAGTCAATTATGAAAGGGGAACATGATGAAAATGGGTGAAAAGTCTAGTGAAATGACATGGCATGAAAAATGGCTTGGTAAAATGTTGTAAATCATGTGAAAAGAGTGTCACACTTACTTAAATTTCTAGGGATACACTTTACTCATAAGGCTACACAATTATCTAAATGAAGATTTATGACCACACCACAATGCATCCTTATGAAACACCCATCTAATATTCATGAGCCATTATAGTGTAACACCATTGACCCCTCATGATCATGCCCACACATAAGAAAGCATTTACCTTGAGTCAACTAGATAGAATATGTCATAACACTGGTGTCAACTGAATGTCCCCATCAATCTCTGGCACATAACATGTGATTTGAGCAAAGCTGGAAGTGTCTCTGGAAAATATCCATGGATAAACCATAGCCATCTGTGGAACTTCTGGATGTGATGGAAGATTACATAGGCATCGATCATCTAGTTACCCATACATGTTAGGGGGTAACAAGTTGCATTGATTTGTGTGCCCACCTTTAATGAGCATTTAATGCATTGATTTCTGTATTTCCTAACAGTTAAGAGGGATTTTATGTGTGTTGACTGTTTGCTTTCCTGTACTATTTTAATACAAAATAGTAAAGTAACTTTCCCCTTTTGATTTATAATTTAGAGTGCATTGTTTTCCATGCATGTTAGTTGAATGTCTTCTATTTCTATTTGGTCATTTTATTTGAATTCTATGAGACAGAAGATTTATTTTGTCCATTTGAGGTATTACTTACCATTTCCGATTTGCAGTTGACACCTTCAATCATTCAGGAGTAGCCCCCCTGAAGTTAGCATGCACTAACTTCGAAACGGGAGGAAACAAGTGAGCTCACAGTGGCTTATATCCTATGGTTATCAGGACTCTACTTACCTTTTGCAGGATGGGAGTTTGCTGGTGATAACATAAACTAAATTAAAATGAAAACTGAAGAAATTCTAATCATAATAATGACAAAATATTGAAACATTTGTGCCTATCAATTAGGTTGGATGGTGCTTTTCTGGATCTCCCCTTTTATGTCGAAAGCTCATCTGACTACTCTTTTTGTCTCATTTCTGGAGTTGCATTTGGTCTTTTGCGGAATATTCATCTATTCAGATGGGAAATCCTGATTTAGAATGACCCTGTAAACACAAAATAAGAATATAGGAACAGATGGGAATTCAGGGAATAAGAGAATCAGGTTCCCAGAACTTTCTTTATTCACAGATTCTATGTGCCAAGTATGATCTCATGAAATAAATAAAATTTATAAGCTACTTAGGCTTCTCTCACTTGAGTCAAGGTGCAATTATTATTCTACATGAAACTTCATTTGCAACTTGGATTCTGTAATTTGGATTGCATTGTCTTATGCCTGGTTCATTGTCAATTTACTTCTATAAAATGCTTATGCAGGTTTCATTTGGTTCAGAACTGAGCAATCGAGCTCCAACTTTTGACATGGATTTAGTAGATTTCTTGGATGCAAATGGTCCTATTACATACGAGAAAGCACGGAAATATTTTGCACAGGACCCATCTCAGAAGTAAGTCTCCCTCTTTGCAATTGTTTGCAAGCAGAATATGATAATTCTTGATACTTGGTCTTAATGGTGATTTAAATTGATTATGATTAGGTGGGCTGCATATGTTGCGGGAACAATTCTTGTTTTAATCCGTGAGCTGGGTGTGCAGTTTGAGGATGGTATCAGCATACTGGTATTTACTACTTTTTTTCAGTCTTTAAAGCCATTAAGAAAATTATCATTTGTATTAAACTGTAAGAGAAGAACTTGTCTGTAAGGTGTGTTCTAATGGTAATTCCATGTATCTTTGTTTCAAGGGAAATATTGGATATTATAGGATGTATGAACTATAAATTTTCCTTTAATATTCAACTAGGGCTAAACAGTGCATGCAAAATATCAACTGTTAACCACACATGAATATCTTTTACAGTATGCAGCGGAATATAAAATTGAGAAATAAATCACAACATCACATCACGATATTGACACTATGATTTTGGGTATGGAAACCCCCGGAAAAACCCAAGATGGAAAAACCGGTGCAGCAGTTAGATATAGATTTTATTATGAGAAAATATGGAACTTTTACAATCACTGCAAATTCACCCAAACCTGGCGAATGCAGTACCCGGTAGAATCACTGGGAAAATCCCAGCTAAACCTCAACACCCTCCTGTGTGAGTGTACGGCCCAGCTGTATGAAGCTTGATGATCCTGTTGCTCGCTCCTCCGTCTGACTTTCTCTCCCTGTCTATATCCTGTCTCTTTCGGAATACAAGTGTGTGTTCTTTCCACCAATTGATCTTTCTTTTATAACTCTAGGTAAAGCGAAAACCCTAATTTCACTTTCACTTTAACTAGTGGTAAAGCAAAAACCCTAATTTCACTTTCACTTTAACTAGTGGTTCACTAAAGTTAATTTAGATCACTTTAATTTATTTTCCAAAGTAAACTTAGGAAAAGTAAATTAAATACAATTGGTTTCCTAATTTAAGTATTTTGCATGCAAGAACACATGCATGTAGGAAGACCTTCCTTGTTGTTACTAGTTTAACACTCCCTCTCAATGATGAAGGGATTCGATAGCAACCCCAACTTATCCCTGAACTTCACAAAACTCTGTCTGCAAAGTGCCTTGGTGAAAATGTCTGCCACTTGCTCATCTGTCTGTTTGTACTCCAACTGAATGGTTCCCCTCTGAACACAATCTCTCAAGAAGTGGTATTTGATGCCTATGTGTTTGCTCCGGTTATGGAACACTGGATTCTCAAATACCCTGATGCCACTCTGATTGTCACAGTGAACTACTGTAGCCTCTTGCTCACACTCGAACAACCCTGCAAGTAACTTCCTCAACCACATACCCTCACAAGCAGCAATGCTGGCTGCCATGTACTCAGCCTCTGCTGAGCTCAATGCAACTGACTTTTGCTTTCTGCTGAACCAAGAGACAACCCCTGATCTGATGCTGAAACAACCACCTGAAGTACTCCTTCGATCCTCTACACATCCTGTCCAGTCAGCATCTGTGAAACCTGCTAACTGTACACTCCCCCTGCGCTCATAAACCAATCTATACTCCACGGTACCTCTGATGTAGCGAAGTATGTGCTTCGCAGCTGTCCAGTGCACTCTCCGAGGGTCCACCATGAACTGACTCAAAGAGTTTACTGCAAAGCTGATGTCTGGTCGAGTGTTGACCAGATACATAAGCGATCCGATAAGCTGACGATACAAGGTAGGATCAAATCCGTTTGATCCTGATGCATCAATCTTCCTCCAGTTGGAAACTAGAGGTATGGCCATAGGCTTGCAATCCTCCAACCTGAATCTCTTTAGGATCTCTACTGCATACTTCCCCTGTCTGATGAAGAAGCATCCATCTCTTTGCCAAACCTCCAAGCCCAAAAAGTAATGCATCAACCCAAGGTCTTTCATCTCAAACTCTACTGCAAGGTTGGACTTACAGTCTCCAATCAGCCTCTCATCTCCTGTCAAAAAGAGATCATCCACATATAAGACCAGTATGAGAGGCACCTCACCTGTCAAGAAGTACAGGTTGTGGTCAGCCTCACTCTGCTGAAATCCCATCTCCCGTAGATAGCTTTCAATCCTTAAGTACCATGCTTGAGGTGTTTGCTTGAGCCTGTAAAGAGCTCGATGCAGTCTGTATACATGTGTCTCCCTGTTCTCCACATCAAACTCCTCTGGCTGCTCAATATACACCTCCTCCTTTATAACTCCGTTGAGGAAGGCAGTCTTGACGTCCATCTGATGGACACACCAACCCATCTCAGCTTCTAGTGAGATAATGGTCCAAATGGAAGAATATCTGGTGACAGGGGCGAAGGTCTCCTCATAATCAATACCTTCCTTCTGTGAAAACCCCTTTGCCACGAAGCACGCCTTGTACTTCTCCATGCTTTCGTCTGCTGCATGCTTCACCTTGTAGATCCATCTGGATCCCACCACCTTTTTCCCTTGTGGCCTTAGCACAACCTCCCATACCTGGTTTTTCATAATGGAGTCATACTCCTTAACCATAGCTTCCTGCCACACATCATGTTGTGCAGACTCCCCGAAGCTGGAAGGTTCAGAGTTAATCAACTCTGTCATCACTGACATATAATTAAGCCTCTTTGGCTGTATGCCTCAACCCAAAGGAATAGTGGTAATCCCTGATCAAATAGCATGGCCTTGGCTGCTCCAACTATAGTCCTGTTCTTCCACTCTGCAACTCCATTCTGCTGTGGGGTATGGGGCACAGTGTGCTCCTTCTTGATCCCCTCAGCCGAACAATACTCCATGAACTCATTGGAAGTGTACGCACCCCCATTGTCTATTCTCAACACTTGAATCTTCTTTCCTATTTGGTTCTCCACCAGAGTCTTGAACTCTCGGAACCTCTCAAAGACCTCTGACTTGGCATTCAGGAAATAGATCCAGTTTTTCCTGGAATAGTCATCAATGAAGGTTACGCAGTAATTGTAACCACTGAATGAATGGACACTCATAGGTCCCATACATCTGAATGCACCAAGTCCAAGGGCTCCTTAGACTTGTGCTCACTCTGTGGGAAAGGCTTCCTGATGTTCTTCCCCAAAGCACAGCCCCTGCAGTGGTTATTCTTTTCCTTCTGTACCTGAGGAACTCCAATGACTGCCTGTCTCAAACGCTTCAGTGCTCCATGGTGTAAGTGTGCCATCCTCCTATGCCACAAATCACCCTAACTGTTGCTGTGGCTGCTGCTAACTAGAGCCTTTACAGGCTCAAAGTGTAATCTATACACTTTCCTGCTCCTTCTGCCAATCACCCAATCCAAGCTCCTATCTAACCCCTTGGGCCTGATATACACTCTATGGTCACGAAACTTCACCTGATATCCCTTGTCCTCCAGAGTGGACACTGATATAAGGTTCTTGGTCAGTCCTGGAACATATAACACATCAACAAAACTGAGGGGTTTTCCAAACTCCCTCTCAAATGAAACAGTGCCAACTCCCTGCGCCTGATACCGCGCATCATCACCCAGCTCAACGTGGATCCTAGTTCCACCCTCCTGCAAGTCTTTGAAGAATCTCTTCTGTCCAGTCATATGACTAGATGCTCCACTGTCAATGTACCATATGCTGCTCCCTGTGGTGCTTTCCATGCAAGCTATCAAACAGAACTCCTCGTTGAAGTTCCTGCTAAACTCATCCACCTCTGCAGATCCATCCATCCGAGTGTTACTCTTCTTCTTCCTGTCTGGGCATTGCGAGGCAAAGTGTCCCATCTTGTGGCAGATAAAACACTTGACCTTTGATACGTCAAGGTTCTTCTTACCATCCTTCTTGCTCTTTGCCTTCCCCTTGCTCTTCCCTATAAGGGCTAGAGCCTCCTCATCCACAATCTGTGGGCCACTATTGGATGAGCCTAATCCTTGACCCATGTGAGTCTCCTCCTGCACAAAGTTATCCCATAGTCTTTGCCAATCAGGGAGCTTCTCCCTAGCCACAACACCTTTGACAAAGGTGTCCCATGGCTTAGAGAATCCACTAAGGGCTATCCGAACTAGCTCCTCTTCCACTATCTTAGAGCCAACAGCTCCAATCTCGTCCCTGATATGTGTGAGCCTCGTGAGATAAGGCACCACTCCTTCTCCCTTGGCCATCTTGGTGCTGCGCATCCTCTCTTGCAACACCGTCTTCGGGTTCTCGTTTTTGCTTTGGTACAGACTCTCCAAAGCCATCCACATCTCTGCTGCGGTCTTCTTACCAGAAAGGTGAGGGACTATATGGTCCTTCACTCTATCCATGATAATCAACATGACTTTGGAATCAATCTTCTTCCAAGCTGCTAAATCTGTCGGATCTGTGGGTGCAACCTTCGTGGAATCAATGTGCTCCTCTACATCACTGACGTCCAGGATCCTTGTGATCCTTTCTTTCCATGTAGGAAAGTTCTGAGCACCTTGGAGTCTATCCTCAACTCTCAACTACACGATCATACTGAAGTGTACCTGTTAAACCCTAGATCTGGATGTCTAGGTTTGTGTCTTCTTATAGATCTGCCCCTTATCTATCATTGCTGCTGCAAATCTCTCAACTTTAGCTCACCAGAGCTCTGATACCATGTAAATTTCCTCTAATATTCAACTAGGGCTAAACAGTGCATGCAAAATATCAACTGATAACCACACATGAATATCTTTTACAGTATGCAGCGGAATATAAAACTGAGAAATAAATCACAGCACCACATCACAATATTGACACTATTATTTTGGGTATGGAAACCCCCGAAAAAACCCAAGATGGGAAAACTGGTGCAGCAGTCAGATATAGATTTTATTATGAGAAAATATGGAACTTTTACAATCACTACAAATTCACCCAAACCTGGCGAATGCAGTACCCGGCAGAATCACTGGGAAAATCCCAGCTAAACCTCAACACCCTCCTGTGTGAGTGTACGGCCTAGCTGTACGAAGCACGATGATCCTGCTGCTCGCTCCTCCGTCTTATTGTCTAAATCCTTTGTCTGACTTTCTCTCCATGTCTGTATCCTATCTCTTTCGGAATACAAGTTTGTGATCTCTCCACCAATTGATCTCTCTTTTATAACTTTAGGTAAAGCAAAAACCCTAATTTCACTTTCACTTTAACTAGTGGTAAAGCAAAAACCCTAATTTCACTTTCACTTTAACTAGTGGTTCACTAAAGTTAATTTGGATCACTTTAATTTATTTTCCAAAGTAAACTTAGGAAAAGTAAATTAAATACAACTGGTTTCCTAATTTAAGTCTTCTGCATGCAATAACACATGCATGCAGGAAGACCTTCCTTGTTGCTACTAGTTTAACATGAACCCAAGTAGAAACATATATATGGAGAATGTGTTATTTATTGAAAAATATTGAAAATTAACATATCAAATACATCAACATGGGATTCTTTTATACACCATATAATAACTTATTCAACTACTTTCTCAATTAAGCCTGTTGTCATAAAGTCTAGAGGTCCTTTGATATGGAAGAGAACAATGACCACTACAACCATGACATCTCAGGACCTTGCCCTAAATGTGTCATGCCGGGTAAGATCTCTCTCTTTAGGCTTCCCAGATCCACTTGAGGTAGATCCAGACTAGCCACTAGCGGTGTCCCCAGTTGTTCTTTCCCAAGTACTAAATGAGAAAATTTCTCATCTTTCCAAACATAGTGACGAAACTGTCGGACACACTGAGCACATTGAGAGGCAAGGGGTGAACAATCATCAACAACTTATTCATCATTATGCAGAGTACGCTATTATCATTATATCAACAATTACAGCTCATCATCACATATCATCATATCATCATCACATAGGAAGCATAGCAAAACACAGTGCATGATATTTTTACGTGGAAACCCAAGTTCTGGGGGGAAAACCATGGAAGCCTTTGTAATAATAGTTTTCCAGCAACAACTGGAAGGAGGCAACAACTCCCTTGTTACGATGACTTCAATTCTCCAGCTACAATTGGAAGGAGGCTACAACCTAAAGGAATCCCTAGCTCCCTAGATTTCCTTTCCTCGTCCTGCCACCCTGATATGAAGATAGAAACTGTTGAACCACAACCGCATTGATCCTGTGGACCTGCTACTCAACACCTGTACTACACTGCACCATGCTGCACAACCACTGTCACTGCTGACCACTGCTCATCAACTGACCACTACACCACAGCTGTACCAATCACCTATACCAACAACCTGTCTAATCAATATGTGCAAAACAATCAAGTTGCACACATCATCCTACTCAGTCAATCTGGGTCTAACCAACTGTATACCAGAATCAGTGCACCCGAGTCAAACCAACTACTCATACAACTCAGCCAATCATGAAACCTACTTGACTGAATCAATGCACTCGCTGCTTATTACCAGTTCATCATTTCATCCTTGTCATTATTACATCATTGTTTCTATATATCACTGCATACATCACTGAGCATATATAATCCTGTGTACACCATTGAGCATGTAACACTGTGTATCATCACACATTATTAACACATCATATCACTGTGTAATCACAGAGCACATCATATTACTGTGTAATCACTACTAGCATTTGAACATTTCTGTGTGCTACTGGTTCACTGAGTATATATGTGTACTATCATCACTGGGTTATCACTGAGTGTATATATATCATGCATCTCTAAGTACATGTATCACTGTGTAATCAAGCTGAGCATACTTGTGTAAACATTACTGGCTCATCATTACTGCTGGCTCATCAATATTCATGCATATATCACTGAGTATATCTCTGAACATATCAATGTATATCACTGTGTAATTATCATATCACTGTGTAATCCTTTTATCACTGAGAATATATGCATCTTTGTGCATAACTGAGTATGTGTAACTATGTAAAGGATACTAAGCATGTCACTGTACTATGTAATGCTGGTTACATCATGCACTTACCGTGTACGGTGTAAACAATACTTATTTCAGTGTAACAATACTGAGCATATTGTGTAGCAATACTGAGCATGCCATACTCTTGTCATGATTGCATCATCACTGTACATGTATACATCATTCCACATCACTGTGCATATGTGTTACTATGCATACACATCATTGTATATCATTACACACCACTGTGCTCATAGTCACTATATCATACACTACTGTACACACTCATTGTAGTTTAGCTCATGTCTCTATTGATACATCTCTGTTAATTTGTTATGTCAAATGCATCAAGGCTTAAGGCTATTTTATACATACCCTCAAGACTGTAACCAAATCCTCAGAACTAGGAGATGTGAAGTTGACAAAGGTGACTTGTCAACTGCTGATAAGCCAACTGTAATCTCTTCCAAAACACGCATTGAGATAAGTTGACCAGCTCAAAAAAAATTGACCAACATATTATCTCTGCTGCAAAAGAAAAACTCGTGTCTCCCTGCTGTAAAAAATTGAACTATGATTGGGATGAATTCTCTCAAAACGTATGACTGTGGACTCCTCCAAAACTCGGACTGTAATAGACTGTGAACCAAGATAAGACAGCTGCTCATTGCACTGGGAACTTCTCCAACTTTGGACTGTACTCAGCTTGTAACCCAAAAAAAATCAGAGAGAAGAAAACTTTAACAACCTGCCATCCTGCTACTGTGAATTCTTCTTTTACCAGCGAATTTTCTACCTCAGCTGAGCAAAAATCAGAGATGTCTTACTTTCGTTTGGATGGTGGATAACTTGTATTTATAAGTTTCAACGTTGGAGGATAGTTTGAAAATTAAACTGGGCCGACTACTTTTTGAAAAAAAAAAAATATTTTATAAACTTTGACTGAGCCGACCTCTTATTAAATGATGTAATATTTTATTAATAAACATTAATTTATAAGTTAATTATTCATACTACATAGTGAGCCGACCTGTCATTAATGGTGTAAAATTTTATTTACTAAACATTAATTTATAAATTAATTGTTCATTAATGTGCAAGGTCTTCATATGTCCAAATTCCATGTGTGTGTGTGGGTTCAAGAGGCTCTAACCATGATGCAAGTCTCACACCATAAGGGCAACAAAACCAAGGACTTCAAGGATTTGAGGAAGAGTTACCAAACCCAACCAAGAGTTGCATGAACTTCAGCAAGGCATCCAAGGGCGTCATGCACAACTTTTCAATGACATCAAGTGATAACATCAAACCACCAAGTGTGTGGGTCCTATTAGAAAATGGAAACAAGGAAGGTCTTCTATCATTGCATGTGTCCTTGCATGTTAGAAGACATAAAACAAGAAGCCAAATGTATTAATGTAATTTTCCAAAGTTTAGACTTAGAAAAAGTACATTAAGTGATCTAATTATTAATTGACTTAATGGAGTCACTTTTATAAAGTTCAAGTGAAAATAATTTAAGTGATGGCTAATCTAATCTTGGCCATTGATCTCACTAGAGGATCTCATCCATTGATCCATAGTGAGAGTTAGGGTTTCGTTTGGCCATTGAGTTAAAAGGAGATTTGGTGGAGAGGACACACACAGACAACATAGAAGTTAGAGAAAGAAGTTTGCAGATAAGACAGAGGAACATCTATCCAGAGGATTGACAAAGTGATCGGGTAGAGGAGAGGGCTGTACGCATTTGCTGAAAGGGAGGCTGTACAGATTTGCAAAGGTCGTACAACAATCGTACAACAACTCGCATGTGTGAACAGGGCCGTACGGAAACTGTCTGTACAGTTGACGTAGAGAGCGTACGGATTCCGTACAATTGATGTAGAGGGCCGTACAACTACATAGATGGCCATACAGATTTGTGGGGTGTTCTCAGTGATTTGCAAAGGTTCGACTTTTCCAGGTTGGGTAAATTGATTTTTTGGATTGTATTTGTTCTATATCCTCATAATAAAATTTCTTATCTGACTGTTGCACCGGTTTTCCCATCATGGGTTCTTTTTTGGGTTTCCATACCCAAATATATTGGTGTCTGTATTGGTGTGATTGTTGTTATATGTTTCTCATTATTTATTTTTCTGCTGCATTACTTGTGAAGAAACTCATTTGTAGTTATTGATAATAAAAATTAAAATTATACTGTGTAGCTCAAGATTGAGTTTTAAGGAAATTTACATGGTATCAGAACTCTGTTGAGCTAATCTGAGAAATAGCAGCAGTATTGATAAATTGGGGGCAGATCTATTGAATACACAAACCTAGAATTTCAGATCTAAGGTTTGACAGGTACACTTCACTATGTCCGTACAGTTGAGAGTCGAGGATAGACTCCAGGGGGCTCAAAACATCCCTACATGGAAAGAAAGGATCATGAGGATCCTGGATGTTAGTGATGCAGAGGGGCACATTGACTCCATGAAGGTCGTGCCCATAGATCTGACAGAGTTGGCAAGGTGGAAGAAGGTAGATTCTAGAGCTATATTGATCAACTTGGATGGGGTGAAGGACCACATACTCCATCACCTCTCTAAGAAGAAGACTGCATTGGAAATGTGGAAGGCTTTGGAAGGCCTTTACCATAGCAAGAGAAAAAACCGAAAGATGGTCTTGCAGGAGAGATTATGTAGTACCAAGATGGCCAAGGGTGAAGGAGCGGTGCCTTATCTCACAAGGCTCACAGAGATCAGAGATGAGCTTGGAGCAGTCGGCTCTAAGACTGAGGATGAGGAGCTAGTTCAAATAACTCTAAATGGCTTTTATAAGCCATGGGACTCCTTTGTAAAAGGTTTGGTGGCTTAGAAAATCCATTGACAAAGATCGTGGGATGACTTTGTGCAAGAAGAGACCCGTATGGGTCAAGGTTCAGGTTCATCCAACAGTGCCCCACAGATTGTGGATGAAGAAGCTCTAGCCCTAGCAGGGGAAGAACAAGGGTAAGGCAAAGAAGAAGAAGGGTGGTAAGAACAACATTGACATGTCCAAGCTCAAATGTTTTATCTTCCACAAGCCAGGACACTTTTCCTTCTAGTGCCTAGATAGGAAGAAGAAGAACAATACCTGGATGGCAGGTTTTGCAGAGGTGGAGGAATTCAACAAAAATTTCCATCAGGACTTTTGTTTGATAGCTTGCATGGCAAGCACCGCATGCAACCGTATTTGGTACATTGACAGTGGAGCATCTTGTCACATGAGAAGACAAAAAGGTTCTTTAAGAGCTTGTAGGAGGGTGGAGTAAATCTCGACATTGAGCTGGGTGATGATGCAAGTTATCAACCGCAGGGAGTTGGTACTGTTTTGTTTCATAGGGAGTCTGGAAAACCCCTCAGTTTTTGTAACGTATTGTATGTTCCGGGGTTGACCAAGAACCTCATATCCGTTTCCACTTTGGAGGACAAGGGATTTCAGGTGAAGTTCCGAGATCGAAAGGTGTATATTAAGCCCAAGGAGTTTGATAGAAGTTTGGATCGGGTGATTGGGATTCAGAGTGGGAAGGTAGACAGACTACACTTCGAGTCTGCAAAGGCTCTAGTCAGCAACAACAGTAGTCAAGGTGAGTTGTGGCATAGAAGGATGGCACACTTACACCATGGAGCACTAAGGTATTTGAGATAGGTAGTTATTAGAGTTCCTAAGGTACAAGAGGAGAAGCATAACAACTGCAAGGGTTGTGAGTTGGGGAAGAACATCAGGAAGCCTTTCCCACAGAGTGAGCACAAGTCTAAGGGGATCTTGGACTTGGTGAATTTGGATGTTTGTGGACTCATGAGTGTCCAATCTTTCAGTGGCTACAATTATTGCGTTACATTCATTGATGACTATTCCAAGGAAACCTGGATCTATTTCTTGAAGGCCAAGTTAGAGGTCTTCGAGCAGTTTCGGGAGTTCAAGACTCTCGTGGAAAACAAGACCGGGAGGAATATTCGGGTATTGAGGATGGACAATGGGGGTGAGTACACCTCCAATGAGTTCTTGGAGTTCTGTTCATCAGAGGCGATCAAGAAAGAGCGCACTGTTCCTCATACCTCGCAGCAGAATGGAGTAGACGAGAGAAAGAACATGACATTGGTAGGAGAAACCATGACCATGCTATTTGATCAGAGATTGCTACTATTTCTATGGGCCAAGGCATGTAGGAGTGCAATTTACATTCAAAACATGTGTCCCCACACAGCTTTGGGGAGGAAGACACCCGAGGATGTCTTCACAGGAACTAGACCAGATTGAGCCATCTACGCATATTTGGTAGTCTTCTATTGTTACGTTTATGCTGACACTAGGAAGAAGTTGGACCTTTGTGGCAAGAAGGGGTTACTTGTTGGATACAACGAGACTTCGAAGGCATACATAGTATATATTCCTGCTCGCAAGAGGATCATTGTGAGCAAGGATGTCCAGTTTGATGAGGACAGAGCCTTTTGAAGATCTATGGACTTACCAGCATAGGAGCAACCAACATAGGACTCGAGGGTCAAGTTGGAGGAGCCATAGGTATAGGTACAGGATACAAGTTCTAGTATTCAAAGGGAGTTAGATGGATAGGATCCTTTGGTCATTGACTTGGAGGATGAGCCGCAACAGGATGAGGATATTCAACAGCCGCAACAGGTAGACACTAGGCCACGGTTTAAGTGGTTTAGGTCCACAGTTTAGGACTCCAGGAAGGTTACTCTTCTACTAAGCTCCATGAGGCAGAGCAAACCACTAGATAGACTTAGATATATGGCATTGATGACGTAGTTGATTAACTCCGAGCCTTCCAGTTTTGAGGAGGTTGCACAACATGATGTGTGGAAAGAGGCTATGGTTGAGGAGTATGACTCCATTATGGAAAACTAGGTGTGGGAGGTTGTGCCGATTCTCGAAGGAAAACAGGTGGTTGAATCTAGATGGATCTACAAGGTAAAGCATGTAGCAGACGAAAGCGTGGAGAAGTACAAGGCGGGCTTCATGGAAAAGCAGTTTTCATAGAAGGAAGGTATTGATTATGAGGAAACCTTCACCCCTATCACCATATATTCTTCTATTTGAACTATTATCTTTTTAGCAATAGAGTTGGGTTGGCGTGTTCATCAGATGGACGTAAAGATTGCCTTCCTCATCAGAGTTATAGAGGAGGAGGTATTCATTGAGCAGCTTGAGGGGTTCGATATGGAGAACAGGGAGTCACATGTATGCAACTTGCAGAGAGCTCTTTATGGGCTCAAGAAGGAACCTCGGGCATGGTACTCAAGGATTGAAAACTATCTACGAGAAATGGGATTCCAATGGAGTGAGGCTGATGACAACTTGTACATCTTGTTATGTGAGGTACCTCTCATACTGGTTTTGTATGTAGATGATCTCTTTCTTACAAGAGATGAGAGGTTGATTGACGAATGCAAGTCCAACCTTGTGGTTGAGTTTGAGATGAAAGACCTTGGGTTGATGCATTGCTCATTTTATTATAAAGTTGTAATCATTCAAAAACTCCTAAAAAACATCCATCCGCATCATAACATCAAAAACACTTAAACACATTGAGCCATAGAAAACTCTTTGTTAGGGACAACCCCCTTGGATTCATTAGGAGTTAGCCTAAACGAAGGAGCTAGGAGTAGGTGACAGTACCTGGCTTTGTGCTTGCCCCCAAGGTCACACCTCTCCCACTTTCTCAAGTGAGGAGACAACTTTCGGAAGATTTCTGCTGTTGGTGTGCAATCGGCGGACAACAGGGTGCATACTCATACCCCTACTAGGTCTCTGCTTGATCATCAACAATATCCAATAGACAATATAATCACCTGTAAATGACCAGATACCAATAATATAACTCAGGCTACCATCTATCTGCTGCAAGTGTTACAAGGCTAAGACATGCTCTACAAATCATTTAAGTAACATTTATAACAAGTAGCAGTGACCTCACTGGCAGTACTTCAACCAAATACATATATAGGGTTTTATTTATTATTACTCAGACCAGACTTTCAGGACTATACTCACTTCATAGTTGTAGTCAATTTGCTAGTGAAGGGTGAAGGTTGAATTTGACAAGGCTAAGTTAAAGGATGACTTACCAACTTAACATCATGACACTTTGGATATGGGAAGGGAATACTCACTATAACCACATGCCGGACAAACAACAACACAGGGAATGGAAGTGCCTGACAAATGGTTGAGTTGTTCAGAGAGTGCTTATTCAACTTAGGCATCATGTCTACATTAAGTTTGATCTAGGTTCATTAGGATCATCAATTTTATTTCCATGGCCTTTTTGGCCCATATGACTTTTTGGGGACTTCACCAGTGCTTAAAAGCACAACTAACTGCAGCTTTCATCGAGGACATATTCAAATTGATAAGGTCAGCAGTATTTGGATATAGCATATATTTAACCATTGCTTTTGGGACCTTTTCTTATACCCTTCATGGAGTATTTTAGCATTTCATTGCTCTTGCCCTTTGCTTGTATATGTTAAGAAACACATTTTAGATTTTACATTTTCCATGGGCGCATATATAAACATTTCCAATATAAGTAGTACATGAGCTTTCAGTTTTAGCCATCAACATCTCAAGTGACTAGGGGGAGTTCTGCATAGTGTCAAACATCAGGACAACCGACCAGAATGATTTAGGCATACAATCCAACTCACCAAAGGCAAGTTCTGTCACCAACTCAGAGCCAAGACACACTAGAAACAAGGAGGTTTGTCCAACAAAGGTTCTAGCGGGGAAAAGGTACTCCATGCCATAAGTCAAGTAGTAAGTCGGGTTAGAAACAAAACTGGAAGGTAATGGATGGGTGGAGATAGTGACAGATGAAGCCAACACTAGCAAGCCAAAGAATGGTGGGAATGACTACCTCTATTCTCCCTAGGGAGGGTAAAACCAATGAGTATAGATCAGGAACTTCCAAGTCTAAGTAGGGACACCAATACATAATACAAATACATCCAAGTCCATATATTTATGACCACCAGATCATGACACTAAATGTTAGTATATGTCACAAAGCTGAGTATAAAAGCAATGATAACCATAACACAATAAAATAAATGTTGAGTCATAATCATGCAAATAATCCATCTGAACCATCATCTATCCATTGAGAAATCACTGATATAGATCTGGGCATCAATAATTGCTCTGTAAATGACTAAATGGCTACATTAGTCCTCAAATCTGAGTGTCCTGAGACTCAATCCTGACATGGGAGAGTACAATAGTCCACGAATAAAATAATGATCCGTCAAAACTGCTCATCTCAGCATCTCATATGTAAGAGATCTGGCTGAAAAATGTACTGTATCTGAAAAATAGGATATGGTAGCCCGGCTACTATATATGTGATAACAGGTTGCTACTGAATCGCTTCTTCTATCATTGCATGCGTCCTTGCATGCTAGATGACATAAAACAAGAATCTAAATGAATTAATGTAATTTTCTAAAGTTTAGACTTAGGAAAAGTACATTAAGTGATCTAATTATTAATTGATTTATTGGAGTCACTTTTATAAAGTTCAAGTGAAAATAATTTAAATGATGGCTAATCTAATCTTGGCCATTTATCTCATCGGAGGATCTTATCCATTGATCCATAGTGAGAGTTAGGGTTTTCGCTTGGCCATTGAGTTAATAGGAGATTTAGTGGAGAGGACACACACAGACATACAGAGAAGTTAGAGGAAGAAGTTTGCAGAGAAGGTAAAGGAGCATTCATCCAGAGGATTGATAGAGTGATCAGGCAGAGGAGAGGGTCATACGCATTTGCTGAAAGGGAGGCCATGCAAGAGTCGTAGAATAGACTGCACATGTGAGCAGGTCAATATAGAACCTGTGTGCATAGTTGATGCAAAGACCGTATGGATTCCATACCGCTGACGCAGAGGGCCGTACAGATTCATGGGATGTTCTCAGTGATTGGTAAATCGATTTTTTGGATTGTATTTGTTCAATATCTTCATAATAAAATTTCTTATCTGACTGCTCCACCAATTTTCCCATCTTGTTTTTTTCAGGGGTTTCCATACCCACAAATATTTGGTGTCTCTATTGGTGTGATTGTTGTTTTATTGTTCTCAATATTTATTTTCTGCTGCATTACTTGTGAAGAAACTCATTTGTGGTTATCGGTAATAAAAATTAAAATTATAGTGTGTATCTCAATATTGAGTTTTAAGGAAATTTACAGGTCCAAGAACTTCAAGGGCTTCAAAAACGTCTCCATGGTTTCCTTAGCAAGTACAAGTAGAAGTGGACTTCAATAACATGAATGTGGTATCCATGACTCGAAGCATATCCAAGGGTTCCATGACCCCACCAAGTCACAAATGACCACATAATACGTCATTTGGACCACCTAGTGCTCCAAAGCACACACTAACTATTCCAAGTTCCATTGTGTGCAAGAGTGTAAGGGATTTATACAATATCTAAGAGCCATCAAGCCACCATATGTGTGGGTTCCAAGATCTCATCAAGAGCCAACAATAAGACCAAAAATAAAAGAGCTATCAATGGTCAAGGAGAACAATACAAGACTCAAAGGGGACCAAGGACCAACTTAGGGGCACACAACTAGCACAAGGGGCTACAAGGGCTTTTGTCAAGGTCTCAAGTGCTCCAAGGTCTTCCTTAAAGGTTTAGTAGTAGTGTAAGGGATTTATCATCCATTTCAACAAGTAATCATGTTAAATGACCACCAAATGGCTCAATTCTTCTTGACAAGGGCTTCAACAAGCTAAGACATCAAGTAAGAGCAAGGGTCAACTACATTAGGGTTTCAAAGACAGAACAACCATATGATCAACCTACCACATGACCACAAAAGGTACAAGGAGACACAAAGACTACAAATTCTTGGTACTCAACAAAGCCAATGGGTAACTAGCGCTTTTGTCATTGTCACAAGGCATCCAAGGGCTTCAATCTCGGGCTTGGACAAGGTCAAAGGGTCTCCTCTGACACAAACAATCTACAAACTAAATACTAAACCTTAGGGACTCGACAAGGGGCACCAAGACTCAACTGTTGGCATCAATGACTAGGCACCGTTGGCATCAATGACAACTTAATCAACCAAAACTACTTTTGGATGGTAAAACAGGGTACCCTTGGGGATTTAATCAAAGGTGGTAAATGGGACTCTGGGGGATCTCACACTAGGGATAGACCATAGAGATGAAGATAACACTCAATAGTTGACTCCTAGAATGAAGACAACAAGCAATATATGTATAAGATGACTTAACAAGTATTGCTTGGGAAAGATAGTAACCCACTTGGTATATAATATGGCAGCTAGATTAAATCTAAGTGAAGGCTGTTCTAAACATGTGTTGTTAAATGTAAACCAACCAGCACATAAAATGAATCTAACCAGCTAAGTAAAAAGCAATCCAAATGAGTTTGGTTTCTAGAGATGAAGGCACAAGGACTATTAGTGATCTCAGGCTTGATGTACGGAACTAGAAATGATTTGGGGTAAGATAGAGGGTTGAGATAATTTGGAAAATGGCCCTAATAACTAAATATGCACGCTGTTATGAAACATTACAGATCTGAAATGAGTAACCAACAAGGTGAAATGTGCATATGGTGGCCAAAAACAATGATTAAATGGCTGGAAATGAAATCTGAGATTAGTGCCTATCCTAAAGGGAAAATGGAGTCATACAATAGACCTTTTAAACATAAAACAAAACCCTTAGATATGCCTGAAAGCTACAAGCATGAAAACTAGCCAAATCCCTAATCCAAACAGATAGGCAGTTGAAAATTACATGATATGAGAGAAAAATCAATAGTTGTGATCTTTTCTCTCATTTACAAATTATAAAATAGCTGAAAATGATTTTTCTATTGACGGGGGGCGAATCACCTCCTTGGGCCCTTGTACAACTAAAAAAAATACAGCTTGAGAGTGTTTTTCATCACTAGGAGCCACTAGGGGGGTCCCTTAGTGGTACATTACAATTTTTATATCATGTTTTTTGTTTGAGTGTAATTCAATTTTTACCAAGTGCACCTGCTAGGAGAAAGCTGCGCCCCACCATGAGGATGATATGCCAAATTTTAAGTGTGGGTGATTTTGGAATGTAAATATGATGATAAGTATGTGTTTAGGACCTCAGAATTAGCCAACCCAAGTCATCACTTTCTTCTTCCGGAATTCCGTAGCCATACACTCCAAACTTTAGCAATTTTTTTAATTTAACTTTAGGATAAAAATAATTGAAGTACCATTAATTGGATGATTGACTTCCCTTGTTCGAAATGAAACCTATGGCACAGATGAATACCTTGGCCTAAAAAACCGTTGAGTACATTCTACTTGTGCCCAAATCCAATTTGAAATGCCTTGTGAAGTATTAGCCCTAAATATTTAATTTTTACTTAGGCTAAAACTTTTGAACTTTGGGAAAATATTCCCAATTTAGCCAAATAATTCAATTATGCCACAAATGCTTTTGGAGGGGTCCAATTGGCCTCCAATGGCTGATATATATTGTATGATGAATCTGTAAATGTGCCACACTATTGTTTGACCAACATGAAAAATGATGAGACAATCATGCATATGGTGTGTAGAGGAGAATTAGCTCTTAGTCATAAGTAATATTGATAAACAACCATACAAAAAGATAATGTCCTATAACAAGTGATTAGCATGTGACTCCTCATATGACATGTCAACATAGGATAAAAACATAGTAGCACATCAGGTACAAGTGAATGAGTTTATATATATATATATTATCCTCTAATCGAAATCATCACATAGTGTTGCAAAGATCAACTCTCCTTAGTGGGTGGAGTGGATGGTCAAGTAGTCAAAAAGGTCAGGACAAGTGAAATTTTATTAATATATATGTTGTCTCTCTTCTCTTGGAGATAAGGGAGACAAGAAACCTTTGTGACATTTGCTAGTTTGGTAGACACTAGGGAACATGGTGTCTCACAAATGGATGATTTGCTTAGAAGTGTTATCACTATTCTTGTAGCTGTGCCTTTGTGAGATCCTATCTAGGACGGTAAAGGGGACAAGAAGCCAAAGTAGTGATCTGAGAGGATCTTGGTCTCCAAAGATAAACTGGTTGTCACACTGACCAAGACAATCTTCACTTTAAGACAACTATGTGAGAAGATGGCTAAGGGGGTGACCCTCGTCTTTCCTTGTAGGAAGATAACTACAAACAAGACACCTTAAAGATTACACAAAGACAAAAAGGTAGGGATGTCTTGCTTAGGAAGCCCTAGACCACAAATGACTCCTACTAGGTATAACTCGAGTGTGAGTATGAATGTAAATCAGATTTGAAGATTCCTCGGTAGCTTTAGATTTAAAAAGAGATCTAGGTTAGAAAACAAGTGCTAGGAAAATATGTTAGGATTATTTAGCAATCCTCCCTTGTCCACCTTAGTCATTTTAGCAATTTCCTAGTTTAGGATAATGTTGTAGACCCCCTAGTGCTATGCAAATGTTATCTGGGGCCCTCTAGCCACTTGATGCACCCTCATGCATAAGTTTAGGAGCTCTGGTGACCAATCCCTAGATTTTAGGAGCCCACTCAGAGTTTTGGGAGTTCCACCTTCAGTTCACCCTCACTTGAATGGAGTTAGGCTTCGATGGCCACCTTCAGTTCACCTTCAGTTAGCTAATGCACCTCTTTTATATGATTTAAGGATAAAGGCGCCCATGCACAGTTACCAAGGCTCAATTAATTGATTATTAACTTATTAAGTTGTCTGGAGTGCACTAGAGAAGTCTATAGTGTTGATTTTTCCTATGTTAGTCTTGTCTACAGTTAGGGATTCGAATCCTCCTAAATTATTTCGAATTTCCTCCTTTGTAATATGTAGTGTTCATACACAAATTAATGGTAATTGTTACGAGTTATTGCTGTCAATTGACTGTTTCTTCTCTGCTTAATTTCAAAGTGCATTTTTAACAATATTTACACAACAATTCATTATTCTTCCTAGTTCTTTCACTGTAAGGTATTACTCATCCTGATGATTTCCTGTGGTTCATAATTTGACATGGTATCAGAGCTCTACAAAGCTGGTTTATCTTTGATTTGAGAGTTTTATGCAAGTTTTGAGAAGTTTTCAGTAAAAATTGTTGCCACTACAACTGCAAAATGGAGAATTCAACTCCCTTGACACCAAGAATCCTCACACCTTTCAATTATCTGGATTGGAGGGAAGACATGCAGATAGCCTTGTGCAACACGAGTCTGTACAGGGTCACAATGGGCAAGGATGTCGAACCTTATGCAGTTATGGAGAAATCTAAGTACCTAAACAAGTTGGATGAAGCTTTCAGTTTTATGTGTATTCACATCTCCAGAGAATTGCTCTTCCATCTTGATGATTTAAAAACCCCAACGGAGGTCTAGCTGAAGCTCGAATGTCTGTTTGGCAAGCAAGATGAGCTGCAAGGCCACATTTTGGAGAATGAATTAATTGCTCTTCAACCCAACCGTTTCTAAACCATTCAACAATTCTTCTCCAAATTCAAGTCTTTGGCAATGCAGTGCAAACAATGTGGAATTGACAAGAAGGATGAGCAACTGGTGCTATCCATAATGAGTAGGCTTGGCCTTGAATTTTCAATATTTGTGTCCACCTTCCACTTTGGGAGACTGACAAACCCAAACTAGCGAATGTCTTCACTAGATGCATTCACTGAATCCATGATTCATGAACAAGACAAACTGATCCAAATGGGAGCCTTGAAAGCCTCCAAGAATCATGCTATTTTGGCTGGGGAGTCAAAGAATATGAATGCCAAAGGGAAGCAAAAAGGAAAGGATAGGAAAAATCCTGAATCCAAACCAAAGGAGGAGGTTGATCCATCAAATGAAGCCTTGAGTTCCAAGAAGGATAAGCAAAAGAGGTTTGAAAAGTCCAAGTGTACCTATTCCAGGAAAGGAAACCATCTAGAGAGTTCCAATATGAAGAAGACCATAGATCAAATGGCCAAACTTCTTGAACAAAACCACATTGCCCTCCCAAATAGCACAAGGAAGACTGATTCTGGAAGCAAGACAGATGATAATGAGAGATGCCATGCACTAAAGGCTGGATTTTCAAATTCTCAAGCCTTTCTCATTGATTCTAGAGCATCCAACCACATGGTTGCCTCCAAAGAGTCATTTTCTTCTTTAGATCTCACTAATGGCCCCAAGTATTCACATGGTAGATGATACTTAGATCACAGCTGTAGGGAAAAGCACAGTACAATTCAAGCATGGAGTGTTCAACAGTGTTTTGTATGTACCTTCTTTAGCAGAAAACTTGTTATCTGTTTACTAGATGACATATATTGGTTCACCAAAGAGAGTATAGGGAGCTTTGTTTTTTAGAATGTCTAGGTTGTTGACAATGGAGCAACTAGACACATGATTGGAATCTATGATATCTTTCATCACAGAGTTGGGACCGGGACACTATATTCAGACAGATATTGACAGTCCACAAGTGGCAATACGAAGGGTGGGAACAGTCAGGTTCCAATTAGACCTTGGTGAGTCTTGGAGATACATGAGGTGCTCTTCGTTCTTGGGATGAGAGTAAGCAGACTCTTGATATCATCCTTTGAGGATGAAGGTTATGGGATGATGGTGAGGTCTGGCCATGTTTTCTTGTATTAGAGAGATGAGCCAGTTGGTACTACCATTGTGTTAGGAGATTGTAGGGACATGCTCTATGTTTTGAGAGGGCACATTGTACGTCCAAGAGCAGGTGGGTGGCTATCAGAGTCAGAGGATGGGGCGAGAGTTGCATCTAATGTGCATGGTTTTGATGAGGAGAGTGTTCTCTCCAGAGCACTGGCAGGAAACTCAGCCAGTCCATTGATGGCGTTGATGAACATGTGGATGAGGCTCAAGTTGAGTCTCAGGCTTCAGAGTTCCAGTATGGAGTTGAGCACTTGTATCCAAGAGAGATTCCAGAGCAGAAGGGAGCTATTTCAGCAGTAAGAGATGGAGATGGTGCTGTGGACATTCTTCATTAAGAGGGAACGTTGAAAGATAACTCTGAAGGTCCTCACTCATATTTTTAGTGTGGGTGTGATGATGAGGACTTAGACTTTGTCCTTTTATATTTATGTAATAAGTGAATGTTATATAAATAAAGTGATGTTTCATACTTTATAGAATGGGTCTCACTTAAGTGTTTATTTAATAATTAAAGTGAATTAATTATTAATTAGTGTGGGTGTGATGATGAGGACTTAGACTTTGTCCTTTTATATTTATGTAATAAGTGAATGTTATATAAATAAAGTGATGTTTCATACTTTATAGAATGGGTCTCACTTAAGTGTTTATTTAATAATTAAAGTGAATTAATTATTAAATGTGAGTGCATTAAATGATGGCCCTTCATTTTGTAAATGTATCTCAACCCTAGATTAGGTGGTTAAGATAGGTAGTTACAATTTTTAAAGTATAAAAGAAAGAGAGAGAGGACAAATTGAACACACCATTAATGAAGAGAAAGGAATAAGATAAGTGAAGAGAGAGAAGAGATACCCTAGAGCAGTGGCATGACTCCCAAGGCAAAGAGCAGCAACCCAGTTTCCAAGGCATCCAAAAAGACTGTACAGTAGCAGTTTGACAGAGGCCGTACAACAACACGTGTTGGCACGAATCCCAAGGCAGCGCTGTCACATTTATTGCAGACTGACAGGCTGTACAACAGAATTTATTTCTGGCACGATTTACGAGGAAGAAAAGTACAGCAGAAAAGTACAGCCTTACAATGCACATGTGGGGGGCATACAGTAGGCCATACAACTGTTTGTTGGCATGACTTTCGAGGTATTTGCTTGCTGCTTCAGTTTGGTGTAATTTTGTCAGTGAGGGTTGAAGGAATTAATTCATGTGTTGATGGAAAAATTTCTGAGTATTCTTCTTAATAAAATTTTCTTCTTTTAGGGTTTTCCCCGGAGTTAGGGTTTTGCCTGGTCTTTTGACCAAAAATATCTGTGTCTCATGTCTTTGATTGATTCTTGAGTGTTTGAGAAGATCTTGAAGTGGTGGGTTTTATTTTAAGTTTATGAGTAAATTTTTAATCAAAATCTCTAGATATTCAAGTGTTTGACAGAATGTGTGAATAGAAATTTTCATGTTAATGTTATTTATTTTCTTCAAAAGAGGGCTTGATGCTCTTGATCAAATGGAAATCCCATACCTCATACATTATAGAATCCAGTGGAAATGCTACAGTCCTGCCCGTCCACAAATACTGAAAACTGTTAAGTCCACTGGTGACTGAATTCTTAATTGGATTTGAAATTCTACTTTTGCCATATGAAGTCTGATGATGTTGGAATGACTCTTAAACACCCTGGAAAATTAATGGTAATGTTAAAACTTTAAGTAAATGGATAGAAGGGAAAACTAAAGGAGAATGTCAACCGTTACTTTAAGAATTTAATATTGCCAGTAATTACCAGGGTCACAAATCGGTCAGTCTTGTATGGTACAGAATTCTGGTTTGAGATCACCATTTGGACTAGTGGACCCTTGGAACCAGTTTGATCAGCTGGTTTAGGAAGAGCCGGTCAGGTTCTCATAACACTGGTTTGAATTTTGATATATGTTTCAGACTTACGATTTTGAGACAAATTTCAAGTGGAAAGTCTTATATCAATTTTGATGACATGAATTGATGGATAAATTATTGTATAGATTTTATGGATTGACATGTCATGATTATTTCTTCTGCTCAAAATTTCATATATATATATGTATACATTGTTTTCCGAGTTTCACCAAGTCTTGAAAGGAGGTTTTTCCAAGTACGAGTCTCACAACTTTGGTTTTACTACTTTATTGCATGATGGTACTTTTATGATTTTCTCCATTTTGTGCTACGGACAATGAGATTGTTCCTCAAAAATTAGGCAGCTGCTAGAATTGTACTATCAGACACTTGTGGGACATGTATTTTGTTCAATACATCTGTCTCATGTGTGCCCAACACTCAGACAATTGATGCCCTTATGTCTTCAACACTAGAGACAACAAAAAATGTTCAAAAAAATTTCAAAAAATTCAAAAATTGTGTGTCGATGTGTCCAAACATGTTAATGCATGTGTTTGATGTTGTTCTATTTCCTAATTGTTAAATAAAAAACATCTTTATGTCTATATCTTATTTCTGTAATTTTAGTATTTTATACACACACACACACAGACATGTCCTGTGTTGGGAGTTTAGATGTCTTGTGTTGGACACTTGTGACCCAAAGGCAGGGGACTTAGGTACATGTTTGAGTTCCACATACATGTATTGATTTGTTTATCGAGTCTCATAGTTGTTTATGGATATGACTATTGGTTTCTGATTGTGTTCTAGCATAATGGTAGCCACTGTATCATCTTGAGCTCCCAACATTTATAGCTCTGGCTTCTATGAGCCGTTTTCTGTTATCTATGATTACTCTTTTGTTCTTTTTACAACTCTGTATATGTTTAAATCAGGTTTTCTTTTTATTGGTGTATTATCACTGTTGATAATTACTATTTGACAGCAGAATGTCTCTCCCAGTGTCATTGAGCATTGTTGGTGACTTGTGGACAATAATCCGGTTTCTTCTTTCTTTCTTCAAAGAATGAGAGGTCTTTCAGCACATTTAATCATACAGAATTAACTATAACTTACGGTTGGCAATGATCTTCAACATATAACATTTTTCTTTGCCTCTTAAATGAGGCTTGGGTGGCACTTCATATATAAATTAGAGGTTCATGGAATATGAATATGCTATCCATGGAGAGAATGTAGCATGATTTAGCTATATCCAATGGTGTTTACCTTTTATTCATAATTACTTGATACAACAATTGATTTTAATATAATGGTCCATTTCAATAGGTTTCTTCAGGGGTACCAGAAGGCAAGGGCGTGTCATCTTCTGCTGCTTTAGAGGTTGCCACAATGTCAGCAATTGCTGCTGCACATGGTAAGTGATTTCCCTACCAAAAATTTTTGCTTATTGTTTTAAACATGTCAATGTTCAACATTCTTATTTAGTTGTGGGGAATATATTTGGAAACAAAAAATTTCAAAGAATGTAGTTCGATGGGAAATTTTTTTAAGTGTGTATTGAAACCATAGTTACCACAGACATACTCACTTCATAATCTCTAAGGAATTAGACATACTTGATATACTTAGTATGGAGAAAACACACAAAATTCAATCTTAATGCAGGAAAATGTAAAGAGTGCATAGGTAAACACTAAGTATAATAGAAAAGGTCATCCTTTGAGGGAGAGATCGGCAGGGAAGGTCCAAGGGCGCTGACCTTTGGATGCACAATTGCAGGTTCATGACAGAAGAGCAAGGGAAAACATTGCAAGACGAAAGAAGAAATGGCATTTATTTTGTGAACGTGACAATAAGTGTGCTGGAAGTGGTGGCCTTGGTAGACACTAGTTCGACCCACAACCTCATTAGTGAACAAATTGCAAAGGGGTGTCGCGGTGAGGCCTATCATAGCTTGAACTAGCATGTGTGATTAAAGACCCAAAGTATCACAGATAAATTATCCAAAATATCTTGAGTATAAAGTAATCTATTAAAATAATAATATATTGAGTAAATGTATAGGAATGAATGCGATGATAGATTACAATTGAAGGCCTGCTATATATTTCTAGAAGGAGTTCCCTTTCTTAATAGCCATGTCTTTTCATTAAGTCTCTTAATTAATTATTATTTATATTATTTTATGAATATTTATGTTATTTATGTTCATAACATTGCCTTCCTCTTTAGAAATGCTTTGTCCTCAAATCATATTTGATGAAAAGGCTTTAAGTCGTTACTTTTGCTTGTAATGTCATCGCATCATTCTCTGTTCTGTTGTAGTTGATGATACGAGACGATATGTTCTTTTAAGCATCGAGTAAAAATGTTGCATCATTTGTGAAGTGTTCCATCCCAAGTTAACCTTCATTAGGACTTTTTGTCGATTGATTGGTTGGATGGAACTTTTCATCTTTTGCTTCCACACCGTTTGTTGATTTTGTCGCCATTCTTTTTTTTTATCACATCTCATCTATTTGTAAGAGAAATATTGTGTAGGTTCCTTTTTTGACCTTGTCATTGGTCATAATAACTCTTATGATTTGGATGATGGTAAGGTATCTTAATATTTTGTGTTTGTTGTTCATATCGATTCTTATGATTTGGATGATGATAAGGCATCTTAATCTTTTGTGATTGTTCCTGGGAACCATCCTATTTTATGTTTATAGTGATTTGTAAATATAAGCATTCTTATGAATTTGAGCATCGATTGTTTCTGTATTGGTTCCTCTTTCTAATGTTTGAATTTGAACGCCTAATGGCTTCTCAATTTGGCCAGTCATTGTTTCTTCGTCGACTAATGATCCTTTGTGATCTAACTCTTGTTGTAAAGATTTCCTATCATGCTTTAGCTTCCTAACTTGGTATAAGTCCTGATTATGTCTCCTTAAGCGTAGGATTTCTTTTTTAGAGTCTGATTTTTCGGCTTCATTTTGAGTATCTTGATTCTCTAGCTCTCCTTGTCTTAATTTTTTTATTTATTCTAGCAATCCATGGTTAACCTTCTTTAAGGATGAATTTTCTTCGACTTTTTTTTTTGAAGATCTTGATTATCCTCTTCTAACTTTTGATTGCACTGTGTTTTTGTTAAACTAGTAGCAACAAGGAGGGTCTTCTTGCATGCAGAAGACTTAAATTAGGAAACCGGTTGTATTTAATTTACTTTTCATAAGTTTACTTTGGAAAATAAATTAAAGTGATCTAAATTAACTTTAGTGAACCACTAGTTAAAGTGAAAGTGAAATTAGGGTTTTTTCTTTACCACTAGTTAAAGTGAAAGTGAAATTAGGGTTTTCGCTTTACCTAAAGTTATAAAAGAGAGATCAATTGGTGGAGAGAACACACACATTTGTGTTCCGACAGAGATAGGATACAAACATGGAGAGAAAGTCAGATAGAGGATTTAGTTGAGAAGACGGAGGAGCGAGTAGCAGGATCATCGAGCTTCGTACAGTTGGGTCATACACTCACACAAGAGGGTGTTGAGGTTTAGCTGGGATTTACCCAGTGATTCTGCCGAGTACTGCATGCGCCAAGTTTGGGTGAATTTGCAGTGATTGTAAAAGTTCCATATTTTTTCATAATAAAATCTATATCTGATTGCTGGGGGTTTCCATACCCAAAATAATAGTGTCAATATTGTGATGTGATGTTGAGAGTTATTTCTTAGTTTTATATTCCGCTGCATATTGTAAAAGATATTCATGTGTGGTTATCAATTGATATTTTGCATGCACTGTTTAGCCCTAGTTGAATATTAAAGGAAAATTTACATGGTATCAGAGCTCTGGTGAGCTAAAGCTGAGAGATTTGCAGCAACAATGATAGATCAGGGAAGATCTATAGGAAGACACAAACCTAGACTTCCAGATCTAGGGTTTGATAGGTACCCTTCACTATGGCCATGCAGTTGAGAGTTGAGGATAGACTCCAGGGTGCTCAGAACATTCCTACATGGAAAGAGAGGATCACAAGGATCCTGGACGTCAATGATGCTGAGGAGCACATTGACTCCACAAAAGTTGCACCCACAGATCCGACAGATCTGATAGCCTGGAAGAAGATTGATTCCAGATCCATGCTGATTATCATGGATGGAGTGAAGGACCATATAGTCCCTCACCTTTTTGGTAAGAAGACTGCATTGGAGATGTGGAAGGCTTTGGAAAGTCTGTACCAGAGAAAGAACAAGAACCAGAGGATGGTGTTGCAAGAGAGGATGCGCAACACCAAGATGACCAAGGGAGAAGGAGTGGTGCCTTATCTCACGAGGCTCACACAGATCAGGGATGTGCTTTGAGCTGTTGGCTCTAAAACTGATGATGAGGAGCTAGTTCGGATAACCCTCAATGGCTTCTCTAAGCCACGGGACACCTTTGTCAAAGGTGTTATGGCTAGGGAGAAGCTCCCTGATTGGCAGAGACTATGGGATGACTTTGAGCAGGAGGAGACCCGCATGGGTCAAGGATCAGGCTCATCAAGCAGTGCCCCACAGATTGTGGATTTGGAGGCTCTAGCCCTTACATGGAAGAGCAAGGGGAAGGCAAAGAGGAAGAATGATGGTAAGAAGTACCTTGACGTGTCAAAGGGCAAGTGTTTTATCTGCCATAAGCAGGGACACTTTGCCTCCCAGTGCCCAGATAGGAAGACGAAGAGTAACACTCAGATGGTTGGATATGCAGAGGTGGACGAGTTTAGCAGGAACATCAATGAGGAATTTTGTTTGATAGCTTGCATGGCAAGCACCACAAGGAGAAACATATGGTACATTGATAGTGGAGCATCTAGTCACATGACTGGACAGAAGAGATTCTTCAAAGACTTGCAAAAGGGTGGAACAGTGACCCATGTTGAGATGGGTGATGATGCGCGGTATCAGGCACAGGGAGTTGGCATGGTTTCATTTGAGAGGGAGTCTGGCAAACCCCTCAGTTTTGCTGTTGTGTTATATGTTCCAAGACTAACCAAGAACTTTATATCAGTCTCCACTCTGGAGGACAAGGGATATCAGGTGAAGTTCCGTGACCATAGAGTGTATATTAGGCCCAAGGGGTCAGATAGGATCTTGGATTGAGTGATTGGCAGAAGGACCGAGAAAGTGTACACATTACACTTTGAGCCTGCAGAGGCTCTAGTCAACAGCAGTCAAGGTGAGTTGTGGCATAGGAGGATGGCACACTTACACCATGGACCGCTGAAGCATTTGAGACAGGCAGTCAGTGGATTTCCTCAGGTAAAGGAGGAAAAGCATAATCACTGCAAGGTTTGTGCTTTGGGGAAGAACATCAGGAATCCTTTCCCATAGAGTGAGCATAAGTCTAAGGAGCCCTTGGAATTGGTGCATCTAGATGTATGCGGACCTATGAGTGTCCATTCGCTCACTGGTTATAGTTACTGCGTAACCTTCATTGATGACTATTCCAGGAAAACCTGGATCTATTTCCTGAAGGCAAAGTCAGAGGTCTTTGAGAGGTTCTGAGAGTTCAAGGCTCTTGTGGAGAACCAAATAGGAAAGAAGATTCGAGTGTTGAGGACATACAACGGGGGTGATTACACTTCCAATGAGTTCATGGAGTATTGTTCGGCTAAGGGGATCAAGAAGGAGCACACTGTACCCCATACCCCACAGCAGAATGGAGTTGCAGAGTAGAAGAACATGACTATGGTTGGAGCAACCAAGGCCACGCTATTTGATCAGGGATTACCACTATTCCTTTAAGATGAGGCATACAAGACTGCAGTATACATTCAGAACAGGTGTCCCCACACAACCTTGGGGAGGAAGACACCGGAGGAGATCTTCACAGGCACTAGGCCAGATGTGAGTCACATTCGCATATTTGGCAGTGTCTGCTATTGTGATGTTCATGCTGTCAATAGGAAGAAGCTGGATCCTTCTGGAGAGAAGGGGTTACTTGTTGGTTACAACGAGATTTCAAAGGCATATAGAGTTTACATTCCTACTCGCAGGAGGATCATTGTGAGTAGGGATGTCCAGTTCGATGAGTATAGGACCTTGCGGAGATCTCTGGACTTACCAGCAGAGCAACAACCAGCACAGGAGTCGATAGTCAAGTTGGAGAAGCCAGATGTATAGGTATAGGTACAGGTACAGACACAGAGCATAGGTTCTAGCGGTCAGAGGGAGTCAGGTGGACAGTATCCTTCAGTCATTGACTTGAAGGATGAGCTGCAGTAGGAGACGGATATCCAGCATCTGCAACAGATTGACACTAGGCGAAGCCCTGAGTGGTTTAGATCCACAGTGCAGGATTCCAAGCAGGTTGATCCTCCACAGACATCTTTTAGACGGAGTGTACCACCAGAGAGGCTTAGTTATATGGCACTGATGATAGAGTTGATTAACTCTAAACCTTCCAGCTTCGGGGAGGCTGCACAACATGATGTGTGGCAGGAAGCTATGTTTGAGGAGTATGACTCCATTATGAAAAACCAAGTATGGGAGGTTGTGCCGAGGCCACAAGGAAAAAAAGTGGTGGGATCTAGATGGATCTATAAGGTGAAGCATGCAGCAGACGAAAGCGTGGAGAAGTACAAGGCGCGCTTTGTGGAAAAGGGGTTTTCACAGAAGGAGGGTATTGATTATGAGGAGACCTTCGCGCCTTCTTCCAGGTATTCTTCCATTCGGACCATTATCTCACTAGCAGCTGAGATGGGTTGGTGTGTCCATCAGATGGACGTCAAGATTGCCTTCCTGAATGGAGTGATAGAGGAGCTGTATATTGAGCAACCAGAGGGGTTTTATGTGGAGAACAGGGAGACGCATGTAAGCAGACTGCATCGAGCTCTTTACAGGTTCAAGCAGGCACCTCGAGCATTGTACTTGAGGATTGACAACTATCTATGGGAGATGGGATTTCAGGGGAGTGAGGCTGACCACAACCTGTACTTCTTGACAGGTGGGGTGCCCCTCATACTGGTCTTATATGTGGATGATCTCTTTTTGACAGGAGATGAGAGGATGATTGCAGACTGTAAGTCCAACCTTGCAGTAGAGTTTGAGATGAAAGACCTTGGGTTGATGCATTACATTTTGGGCTTGGAGGTTTGGCAGAGAGATGCATGCTTCTTCATCGGACAGGGGAAGTATGCAGTAGAGATCCTAAAGAGATTCAGGATGGAGGACTGCAAGCCTATGGCCATACCTCTAGATCGAGGGTCAGTGTCTCACATGCCCAGACCCAGTCTAGGGCTTATACTAATATCTTGGTAATAGACCAGGTGCCTTAGCAATAGGTTGCATAATTTGACCCAAGGTTAAATACTTGGTAACAAACCAAGCGCCTCCATTCTCTTGAAGAATGGCTCTCATCCCTAGGCTGAGTCCCCCAATACTAGACTGGTTCATCTTCTTGGTAACTGATAAGGTCTGTCCATTCAAAGAATGGCCACTCATCTCTAGGATGAGTCCCGCAATGCTGGATTGGTTCCACATCCTGGTCCCTGACCAGATGTCTCTATTCAACAAAATGGCCACTCAATTCTAGGATGAGTCCCCTAGTGCTGCACTGCTTCCACATCCTGGTCCTTGACCATATGTCTCCATTTAACAAAAGGGAAACTCAACTCAAGGTTGAGTCCCCCATTGCTGGAGTGGTTCCACATCCTGGTCCTTGGACAGATGTCCCCATTCTCCTAAGAGAATCACTCTCGATGCTGTTTAGGAAAAATCAATAGTGTCTCCAAAGGCCGCTGAGCTCTAGGCTGAGTTCCCCCATTGCTGGATTGGTTCCACATCCTGATCCTCGACCAGATGTCCCCATTCAACAGAATGGCTACTCAGCTCAAGGCTAAGTCCCCCCAGTGCTGGACTGGTTCCACATCCTGGTCCTTGACCAGATGTCCCCATTCAACAGAATGGATACTCAACTCAAGGCTGAGTTCCCTTAGTGCTGGACTGTGTCCACATCCTGGTCCTTAACCAGATTGCCCCATTCTCTAAGAGAATGGATCTCGATGCTACTTAGGAAAAATCAACAAAAGATTGGGGCAATGTTTATTTACTTCGAAAAGAGATTTAACTACACTAGCCAGCATGATATTGCAAGGATGACAAAGCCAAATCACTTACAAGGTGTCGGCAAAAAATAAAATAAAGCTAAATAACAAACTAATCCTAGCCACTCAATCCACTTTTCGAATGGAAAAGATGGGGCAAAAACTAAACACGCGGATATGAAAACTAATTACTCTAGCCCTTCTTCAATTGTTATGCAAGGGTGGGCAAGCCCAACTTCCTTTGCATGCAATGGATGACAAATTTCAAAGATTAACAAATGCTAACCTAGCCACACGACTCTCTTCCTAAAGAAGAGATGGGGCAAGCAATTAAAAGTAAATAATGGAAAATAACCAATGTTCCCCCAAGTTTCCGGGACGAGGGGACGCGGGAGCGGGGAAACGCACATTCAGGACGTGTGGAGACCACCCCCAAATTTAGGGATATTCGGGGGGGACGTGGGGACGTCTCTAAAATTATAAAAATAAAATAAAATATCAAAAATAATAATTCATTTGATGTATATTAATGATTGTGCAATGTAAATACTAAATATATCAGTTTATTTTCTAAGTAGTACCAAGTAGGAATTGTAAAATGTGAAAAATAATGGAAAAACATTAAAAAAAAATTCCCAGGGGCATGGTTGGGGAGGGAAAGTGTTGCCCAGAAGTCCCCAAGTCACCGGGACACAGGAAATGTGGAAACGTGTCTCCTACCCTACGGGACGCATCCCCGTGGAACATTTTAAATAACAAGCCCTAGCCCCTCTTCAGTTTGCAATGCAAGGGTGGGCAAGCCCTACCTTCTTTGCATGCAAGGGATGGCCAAAATATATACCTCAAATATAACTTTGAAAATAAAACAAAGAATCAAGTCCAAGAGGCTCTCTTGGACTTGTTACAATGATAAAAAAAGTCAGCACTTTTAGATAAGGAAAAATGAGAAAGAGAATGAGGATTTGACCACTTTGGGGCAATGGGTTTTGAAGTGGTGACCGGTGGGAGTTCTTTGCACTATTTTCTGCTCAAATTTTGACTGAGTTTCCCCTTGTAATACCCTAAACCTGCAAGAAAACAGCAAGCAAAAAGTGGTAAAAGATGCCCAAAATCACTTTGGGACACCTTGCATACAAGTGTAAAAAATCACTCAAGATATGTAAGAAAAACTATAGATCATTGGCTTCAAATAACTTGTAAAATAAAGATTTAAACTAGACTTGAAGATGCAAATAATGATAAAGAAAAATGCAGAAATTGTTTGAAGGAGTTAGTGTGCTCCATGCTCTTCAAAAGGTTGAAGAAGTGGGGCATCTAACCAAAGAATCCCACTCTTCAATCTTGATAACTTGCAACTTGAAAGATAAGTTAAACAAACACAAAGAGAGGTGAGATTCTCACAATGATTAAAGAAATCAAACTATTCAACCAAGAAATGATTGAATTTCTTGAATACAAGAGAGAAAAACTCATAAGATTGACACAAACTAAGAAGAGCTTACCAAGGAAAAATAGTTTGCCTCTTTGGCCTCACTTGTTCTTGAAAAAACTTGAAAAAATGGGAGCAAGTCACCACCAAACAACACAAGATCTCCACCAAAGTTTTTTATTAAAAATGCTCAATGGCTGGAAATTACAGTAATCTCAAAGAATAAGAGAAAAATGGAAGCAAGAGAGAGTAAGAGTGAGAGCATGAGTGATTCTGGCCCAAATGAGGAGGGGAAGCCTCCTTAAATAGGAATGAGTGAGGAGAGAGCCTAAGTGCATGCAAGCCACTTGTCAAAATGAGAGAGTGGGAGATCAAAGAGGGGAACCACTTTTCTTGGGGGCATCTCCTAAGGTGAGAAATCAAATAGAAATGGAGGAGAAACCCCCTTCTAATATTTTTAATCTTCATTCTAGGCCTAAAGGGGGGACCACCAAAGTGGGACCCCTTACTTTGGTTTATTTTTAATTATCCCAATATCCATGGTAGAGAGGGCGCCCCCCCCTTTGGCAACATCTTCATTCTTGTGAAACACTTGCATGGGGCGGGGGGGTTTNCTTACTTTGGTTTATTTTTAATTATCCCAATATCCATGGTAGAGAGGGCGCCCCCCCCTTTGGCAACATCTTCATTCTTGTGAAACACTTGCATGGGGCGGGGGTGTTTTTTTCTTCCAAAGTCACCTTAGGAACATAACATAACACTTATAAACTTAATTTTCCCCTTCTAAGCGTCTTTAGGCACTTTTTCAAAATTTGGCTTGCTAATTAATTGCTAATTTTCTCGATTTCCTTGTCTGACTTTGGAAAATGTGACCAAAACCTTAGCCGAACTTGTTCGAATGACTTCAAACTTTGCCCGAAGATGTAGGGGCACTCATGCCATTGATTTTAAGTACCCATACCCCTATTCATGGGCATTATATGTCACTTAACCCTCTTTTTATTACAACATTTTTATGATGAGGGACAATTTTTAATCACCAAAAATTAAAAAATCCTAGGTAAAACTTAACGAAATTCTGTAAGATTCTGAATAATGTCTAGCATGGTTACATAGAACATTCCTAGGCCTTAGTCACCCCGTGGATTCGATCATTAGAACGCCTTTCACCACTTTGGAGGTATTTTTGAGTGAAAAACTCAGATAATTAAAATCACTCAAAAGGAATTTTAATTATCCAAGGGAAAAAACACTCGATGAAAGGACTTCCCTAATGAAAAAGTCCTAGGAAACTAAGTTATACAAAAACTAGACCTTCATGCTGACATATCATTACAATATCCCTCGCAGGGGTACACAAATTTCATGGAGAAAAGATAAGAAGAAGCGCTGCCTTGCTTGAACAAACTTTATTAGGTACTTCTTTCTCATCTACCATGCACATGGTACATGGTTGGTCACCTAGTTGGTTAGGTGGGCAACATTCTGGCTCCAACTTGGGACATGTGCTCAATCTGGTCTTTAGGCAAGGAGAGGATACGAGAACTCCAAAATCTCTGGTTCTTATGATCTGTAAAAACATCTCTACTTGACAAGAAAACCTTAGTAGCACAAGTTTTATGAAAAATTCCAATGAGCAAAATTACCCCGGCATGGAAAGAAAGACGAATACTGGAGGCAGGGAAAAGAATGGTACAGGCTTGATGAACACACAAGTGGAGCTCAAAGGCAAAAACTAGTAGAGAAATTTAATAATCCTTCAAACAAAAAGGTCCAGTGTGTTTTAATATCAACTAGAGCTGGATCATTGGGTATAAATCTTCCGGCAGCCAATCGTGTGATAATTGTGGATGGTTCTTGGAATCCAACACATGATCTTCAGGCTCTTTTCTGTGTATGGAGATTTGGACAGACAAAGCATGTTTATGCCTATCGCTTGGTTGCACATGGAACAATGGAGGAAAAAATCTATAAGCGGCAGGTAGCAAAGGAGGGTCTTGCAACAAGAGTTGTTGATAAGCAACAGGTTCACAGGTCCATGACTAAAGAGGAAGTCTTACTTCTATTCAATCTTGAAGATAATGACAATACTGTCAATAATTCTGATGGAATGAGAGAGATTAAGAGTTGGTGTCCTATTGAGTGGGCAATTCTTGGGAAGACATTCCTAGCCAAGAGTATAATTCCACAAGAGCCTTCAGATATTTGGGAAGAAATATGCACAAGTTTGCATTGGGATCCAGGTGGAAGACCTTATGAGGGATGGATACAGTGTTTACTAATGGCGTTACTTGGGAGTCTACATGATGCTCCTTGTGTCGATACTACGCAGGGTAGCGGCGGATGCATTTTGACCTCTGCAATTCTCAGATTGATTTGGGACCTTGGGATTACAGTGACTGACCGTTTAGTGATTGCTAGAGGGTGCTTTCAGGAGGTCTCTGATGATTGT
>LPNX010221009.1:167447-230269 GCA_001517045.1 Pseudotsuga menziesii | reverse complement strand
AGAGGAGACTCACTTATGCTTATTATTATTTTGGGAGCTCTTGGATAGCAGCACAGCGTGCAGCACAGCAGTTGGGGTTGGAGACGGAGTCTTCAGCTACCAGGGTTTCGGCAGTGAAACATTTGTCCTAGTCTTATTCCAGGTAAGCCATACAGGTTCACCACTTGTTCTTCATTCATTCATCAGTTATCTAGTACATGGTATAGATCGTTGCAGGGACACGTGTGCAGCCGTAAGAGGGGGTTTTCAGCCAGAAAGCCCTAATCAGCTGTTGGGCCTTTAGATCTCAGCAGAACCTCAGCATGCATCAGGCATTCTCTCCAGCATCAGCAGACGGACAAGCTCAGAAAGTTTCAGCCCAAACGAACCTCTCCTCTTACAAAAACGTCACCTTCAGTCTGGAGGGTTTTTACGGTGCTGTGGGGCGGTGACACGAGAGGAAAAGAGCATTATTAGACCACCCATCCGGATCCTTATGCATGCAGCTATCTCTGGAGTCATTATCAGCCAGAATATTAGTGGTAAGTGTTAATTTCTCTCTGCAAAACCCTAACCCTAATTTAGCTATATTTTAGGGCATTTTTGCATGGCGAGTTTGCATGCATAGTTATTTTGCAAATTTGTATGAGATTGAGTGTGCGAGTCAGCACTATCATAGAACATCAGAGAATATCAGTATTTGGGATATTACACCTCCTTAAATAGGAAAAATGAAAGAGAGAGGCTCTTTGCATGCTAGATAAGTGTCACAAAGGAGAGAGAGGAGGCCCAAGAGAGGGGGGCGAATTTGTTGGAGGGAAAAACCATGGTTTGGGATCTCAAATATGGGGAGAGAAACCCCCCTTTTAATGCTTTTAACCTTATTGCTACGTCAAATGGGGTGGAAACAACCATAGTGGGGCCCCTCCCATTGACTTTAGCTCACCCAACCAATCAAAGAGAGAAAGGAGCACCTCCTAGAGTGGGAAACTCAAAACTTGTTACATGCTTGCTTGGGGGTGGCCCTTTGGGTCTTAAATTTATCATAGGAACCTAATATAAACATTATAACCTTTACTCGGCCACCCCAAGTGACTATAGTCACTTTTTCAAAATTTGTCTCTCTATTTAAATTCCCAATTTCCTGTTTTCCATGATTGACATAGAAAAAGTGACCAAAACCATAGTAATACTTGTCCAAATGCCTTCAAACTTAGCCCAAGGGTGTAGGGGGTCTCATGCCATTTGTCGTGAGTAGCCATACCCCTATACAACATTAAAATGAACCAAGTAACCCTCTTTTACATTACAACAAATTGTCCTTAGTGACAATTTTTAATGACCAAAAAATTAAAAACCCTATGCAAAACTTAATGAAATTTCGCAAAACACTGGATAATGTATAGCATGGTAATATAGAACATTCCTAGGCCCCAATCACCCCATGGACTCGATCGCTAGAACACCTTTCACCACTTTGGAGGTAATTTTGAGTGAAAAACTCAAATAATTAAAATCTCTAGAAATAAATTTTAATTATCCAAGTGAAAAAACACTCGATGAAAGGACTTCCCTAATGACTAAGTCTTAAGTGATTAATTTACAAAAAACTAGACCTTCATGTTGACATATCCTTACAAAATCCCCTGCAGGGGTGCGGAAATTTCATAGAGAGAAGAAGAGAAGAAGAGTTGCCTCGCTTGATATAATCATTATGTACTTCATTCTTATCTTCAAGGCACATCCAACATGTGCATGGTACATCGTTGTCCACCTAGTCGGTTTTGATGGTCAACATAGAGCATACACAACGGAGTCTAAGTATTTTTTTAAGGATTTTATGACTTGTTTGTTTGTTAAAAAGGAAAAATGACCTCCAAGGGTCTCTTTCAATTCAAGTGAACCTCAATAGGGAAAGCAAGGAGGGGTAATTTTTATTATGTTAAAGTGAAATAAACTAAAAAAACAAGAAAGAAAGACACGTTATCTAATTAATCCTACCATGCATTTCTTTCCCCTTTCGGGTAACTCGGGAAGTCTTGGGGTAAGTATTAGTATTACTTTGATTTAACAAGATATGGAATGATATAACATTTATCAAAGTATATTATCCTGCAAAACAGAAATAAACTAAAGAATAGCAGAAAAATGCAAAAAAAAACGAAAAAAGATGAAGACGCGGATCCCCCTTGGAGGGATGGGGAGTGGGGTCGAGACAATTCGTGGCCGACCGGGTGATATCAAAGATGGGCCGGAGTACTCACGGTTAAGCTAGGGCTGCCCAACTCGCCGAGGAGGTTGTTGTAGCTAGAAAGTTCATGGTCGGGAAGGGGTCACCGGATCGGAGAAATCTCTCCATCACCGGGAATAGGTCAGCCAGAGGAGTCATGTCACCTTTCTCGGTGGCCAAGGAAGGTGCAAAGTGTTGTGTTTTTAGACTACTTTAAGCCGCAAATTAAACAAAATGATCTTATGGCCTGATACTACACCATGTTAGTTGTCTATTAGATGGCCTGATACTACACCGCGTTAGTTGTCTACTGGATGGCCTGAAACTACACTGCATTAATTTCTACGCTGATTTACTGTAGTGAATCAAATTAGGAATTTAACCGAGGACTGGCTATTCAATTTATTGTTAGATGGACTGTAGAAATAAGGAGTCTTTAAGTAGATGATGACCCTTTCGATTTTATACCTCAATTCATGAATCACTAATCACTTAGATTCTAAACCACGAATTCTTTGTTTCCGATATGACTAGACTAAACATCACGAGCTTATATCGGCAGCTCTCATACGAATAGAACGATTTTGATGTTGTAATAATGAAATGTAGCCCTGAATCGCTTATTTATTCTTATTGCATGATTTTTCTACATGCGATGATGAAGACAATGATCTATTGGTAGTTTTGTTTGTTTCTTAACCCTAAAGTGGAGGCTCAACTATTTATGATTTGGATTTGGATGCTCTACTCAACAATACCTTCCCACAATGGATCAATGGTAGTGTGAATCAGTTCAAATTCAATTTTTGTGCGTTTTTCAGTAATTTATCAGATTTTGGGTACGACCATGATGGCTAGTTAATAATCATTGACTGTCGAAAACAAACCCTTTTTACAGAGCGACTTGTGTTTTGGATATTCAGAATGGCAGTAACGACTGATATTTTAAGAGCTCTTCAAATTGCAGTGAAATGTTCTTCGGATTTGTAACGGATATTTCTTCAACAGAATTTTGAAAATGGCCAAAGGTTGATTGGTGGTCAAAGACCTAGTGTAATGAGAGGACCTCTCAATAATTGATGAGCGTGGCCAGAAGACAGTCAGACAAGGTATGAGAAATATGGCCAAAGGCCGGATTAGACTTGCTTTGATACCAAATGAGATTAACAAAATTAGTTCGTTCACACACAAATTATCCAAAATATCTGGAATATAAAGTAATCCATTAAAATAATATTATAGTAAATGTATATGAATGAATGAGATGATAGATTACAACTGAGGGCCCGTTATACATTTCTAGATGGAGTTCCCTTTCATTAATAGTCATGTCTTTTTGATAAGACACATGTTTTCATTAAGTCTCTTCATCAATTAATTATTATTATTATTATTTATGTTATTTATGTTCATAACAGAACCCTCCTTTTATAGGCTAAGTGGGGCGAATTCCTCTTGAGATGAGGTCAAAGGTAGTTACAATAGTTATTTACAAGAGCGGTAATCTCTAGATAAGGGAAATTTAGATCTAAGGTCTAGATCTATCCCTTTATATTCATAGCAGTATGGAGGAATCATCTTATATTAATTCCATTGTTACAAATATCGTGTTGGCGAATATATCGTTGAGGGTCCAAAAAGAAATTATCGGCGAAAATGTCGGCAAACATCGGCAGTATACTGACAAAATGATTAATACAAAAATATTAAAAAATACAAAAATGCAAAAGATCACAATATATTTGAAAAACTTGGCAAATATCGCGATAAAATTGGGAAAAAATCGGGGAAAATATTGGGGCGATATATTGCCAATATATTGCCAGTGAGTTAACATCGCAATATATCTCAATGTTGCCGATATATTGGCGATGTTTGTAACAAATTAATTCACATTTTGTGTGTATATTAAGAATGTCACTTAGATAGAAGACTACTTTTATCAACAAAAGAATACGATACACGTGGCTTAAATAGTGAACAGTGAATGAAGAGCACCCTTCACATCAGCAGGAGCAATAAAATGGTGTGCAAGATGTTTTGTACAATTCTGATGCTTGTGTTCTGTTTGTGTGCAACAGTTTAAAGTTTTAAACCACATCCCATTGGGATGCTAATTTTAAACACCTAGCCATTCATGCAAGTGCTCAACTCAGAAAGAAACAAAAGAAATATGATAATTAAAAGGCACTGAAATGTGGGGCAGCAATCCAACTTTTGGCATTTTTGCATGCCTAGGGTAGGTTCTTTAATCTGTTTTTTGCAAAAGGCATCCTATCTTTTTTTGGTGCTTCAATCAGAGAATGGATATTGGATTTAATATTAGACAATTGCACTAAATCCCTCTTTAACATTAATACTTGAGACTGAAAGAAATTTTGTGGCATTCTTTTTTTTTAATCTCGCAGAAAGACTTTTCCATATGAGACAAGGTAGAGAATGATATGGTGTTCATTCTTCTATCAACACAAGAATCCAATACTCTAGACTTAAGCTGCAACTACTCTAGACTTTAAAGTTAGATACATGTCTTGGAAGCCAAACTCGTAAGTTTGATGATATTCAAAATCATATCCTACCAGTTTAAGATTTATAAATGAATATTCAGTGCCTTTAGTTTATTAATTTTAACTTTTAAATAACTAGGAAAAAGACAATTATTTAACAGGAACAATTTATTTACAACCAAAGGCTTCTGTGGTTGACATATGTCATAAACTATTTGAGAATATTAGTTTGTTGGCTTCTGCCTCCTGCTAATTAGTATTGCTTAATGTCAACTATTCATTAATGGTCTCGAGACATTTTAACCCACCAATGTATTAACAATAATTTTGTCTGTAGGATTGAACATTCCACCAAGGGAGTTGGCTCTACTTTGTCAAAAGGCAAGCAATTCTTCAGAATGCTTCAATATTTTCTTGTTGAAGTGCATTCTTGAGATTATGCTTCTTGAAGAGCATATTTTGAATATTACTGTTTATGCACCTTAGGTGGAAAATCATATTGTTGGAGCTCCTTGTGGTGTAATGGACCAAATGACCTCAGCATGTGGTGAAGCTAATAAACTTTTAGCTATGGTGTGCCAGGTGTGTTTAGTTGACAGGATTAAATCCTCTTTCCTTGTATTGGAATGTTTAAATAAATGTTGTGCACAAGATTTGTTTTAGTTTGAATACTAACGAGGACTGATGGTGGCAGCCTGCAGAAGTCAGGGAACATGTAAATATTCCCTCACACATACGCTTTTGGGGTATTGACTCAGGCATACGGCATAGGTTCGATTCTTTCTTTACAATTTTCTCTATGTCAGGGCATTTTAGATGTAAAGTGTTTCTCTATTAATGCCATTTCTTCATGTCATATGAGCTAAAACATAATGTCAATATAGTAAAGAAATTATTCTCAATTTGATTTCTTTAGAGATAGAGAAATCCAGTTAACTCATGAAAAGCTAACCCCAAAAAAGCATGGCAGAATCCAAATTTCTAAACAGTTGTAACACCAGATGATAAGGAATACTCTTAACTGAGTAGACAAAAGTCAAAACAACAAAAGTAAACTACAATTCAATTTTTTTTAAAAGGAAATTAGATGGGCAAATGAAAGAAGACTAACCTCCTGTTTACATGGAGAGGCAAGATTTGGGTAAAGTCTGTTAGAGTTTGCACTTTATTTCAATCAAGTTAGATCTTTAAAATGAAAGATAGACAAGCACATCAATACACAAGAACACAAAGATTTTCCTCAAGGAAACCATAAAGGAGAAAACCCTGCAAACTTCTTCATAATAGTTACGTTACTAAGTACAATGTCAGACCAAGATAGAATACCCAGAGATACGATATCTTCGACAACTTCCTCTTCTCCTCACATTGGCGCACTTGTCCTTCTCTCTTAAGCGAACTTGCTTGAGTGAGTGTGTCCAAATAAGGGAGGGTGCCTCCCTATTTATATTCTTCAGTTGTGTGACTCACTTACCCAACTAGGTCGGCCAGGTTCTCTAATTAGGGCCGACCTACCTAGGAATACTCAAAATACATTTTATATAATAATTTTGTGGGTACTATTGCCCCGACTTACAGTGAAGGTTTTACCTCATGACTTTTACATGACCAATTACATCAGGGACATCTCCAAACGAAAGAATAACATCTCTGAAGGAGGTACAATAAAATACAATAATAATATCCTATAGAATATCTTCCGAAGTTACATTTTCATTAACAAATTCTTGAGCTTGAAGATCTCAATAATATCTTTTGAGAATTTTCTTTGTGTGGAAGCACTATCAAAAGCTATATGTATTTTCTTCCCAGAAATCTAGTCATATACTGTACAAAATCCTTAATTGTTGTAAACATGTTTGGCATATCTTTGCTTCTGTAGTGTGTGTGTGTGTATGTTGAGTGGTTTCTACGTTGCTATATGATAATAATAATAATAATTAAGCAATAATAATGAAGTAACATGACATAAAAGAAATGGTCATTCAACCTGTTGTCGCCTAATTGGCACCTCAGGTAACGTGGAAGAAATCTTCAAGCCACTGGGTGTGACCTTGGGGGAAAGCTCGAGCCAAGTGTTGTCACCTGATACTTGACTCCTCCCTCTAGGCCAACTCCTAGTGAATCCAAGGGGGATGGTCCCTATGAAAAGTAAAATCTAAGGTTTTTACTCTACAAAAGAAATGATTCTAGGAGTTAATGTGAAATGAATTAAGACCTTAACAATGAATTACTACAAATGAATTATAATAACAACAACATTGATAATTCAAACACCATTCATGACAATATGCAGAAATTGATTTAACCATAAAAATGCGGAAGACTCGTGTCTGTTGAATATGGAGTGCTTGTGTTAGATTTTTATCGTTTAATCAATATGATCTAGGATCTTATCTGAGAGAATAACATGCACAACAATAATCACAAGAGACGAGACACAAATTTTTCCTCAGGGAAACCATAAAGGAGTGTTTATGTATTTGTAACTTCGGAATGTATTCACTTGTATATCTTATGTATTGTACCCCAATGTTCATTCCGGGAAGTATCTGTAATGTAATTGAGTCATGTCATGCCTCGATGTTCCGATCGGGAGATNACCCTCCTTATTGATCAAGGGTTAAAGTCCCCGCAGTTGTGGGGCCCTAGGGTTATTAGACTCTCCTAGAGAAGTCGGCCCTAGTGAGTTATTGTCAAGGCAGGAATTAGTATAAATAGAGAGGGAGCCTCTCTATTAACACACATTCATACACATTCACTCACACTCAGTTGTAGCGCATAATTGAGAGAGAAAAAAGAAGTTGGGACAAGCGAGAGAGAGACTACTGCTGTCGGGAGATCATCTTACTGTCTTTGGGTTTTATTTTTGGTACTGATTTTATCTCTGAGGAAGTAACTGATCAGATGAACCTGCAGTGGAAGTAGAGCATACGAGGATGAAGGCCTTGTTAATTTTAAATATTTTTGAACAAGGTTTTTCTGATTTAAAAAAAAAGTAAATCCCAAGAACCTCTTTCCAGGTTTAGTATTCGGGCAAGCCCTTGTCCATGAACCGTACTCGGGAAAGCAAGGGGGTTTATTTTCAACTCAAGAATGCGAAAAAGTTAAAGTTTTCTAATTACTACAATGCTCAAATCTTTTCCCTTTCGGTACTTCGGTATAGCGCAGTGGGTTAGTATTCGGATTACTTTGCCCATAAAACTTAAATATAAATTGAAATAGTAAAGGAAAGAAACAAACTACACTAACAACATAAAAACCATGAAAATGGACATCGACGCGGATCCCCCCTAGGGAGGATGGGGAGTGGGCTCTGATGAGCCTACTCTAAAACTTATTTTACTTTTTACAATGATTAAAGAATGCAATTTGGTCCACAAATCGGGATACAAAGGCTTACAACAACAGAAAATAAAATATTTTTGTGGAAGGGGAACTCGGTTGAGCTTTTAATGGTTCATTTTCCTGCAAAACGGACAGAGTTTCCTTCTCCTTTTTTTTATACTTGCAAAAAATCAGCAAGCTATTAAATACAAAAGATGCTCAAAGACACTTTAAGAGTGTCTTCGAACAGTGTCCAAAAGAAATCTTTAAAAAAAAATCTAAGTAAAATTAGCTGAAAAATGACTGAGGAAAGCAAGCTAGGAAAGCTCCTTCTCCTTTTTTTTATACTTGCAAAAAATCAGCAAGCTATTAAATACAAAAGATGCTCAAAGACACTTTAAGAGTGTCTTCGAACAGTCTCCAAAAGAAATCTTAAAAAAAAAATCTAAGTAAAACTAGCTGAAAAATGACTGAGGAAAGCAAGCTAGGAAGCTTTCCTTCTGAGGATATTTGCTTGCCTTCTTAAATAGATTGGAAAGCAAAATCTCAAGCACTATATGCCAAATAAATAAAATGAAGGCTCTTTGATCTCCTTAACCAAGTACTTTTAAATTTTAACTTTAAACTTGCGAAAAGAGGGCTAGATGTAACGTTTTAAAGAATAAGCAAAGTAACAATAACCAAAGCAAACTTGACAATCTTGGATCGAGAAGTGATAGAACTAGATGGAGCAAGAAGTAGAAAAGGGATGGTGACACCTTCTTTGGTGAGATTAGAGGGATGATGCTTCTTCTTTCAAAATTACTAGAGAAGAGAGAGAACCCACTCGCTCATCAAATGCTCCAGCTCAAGTTTCTTGTAAATTACCTTCAACAAAATACAAAGGGAATTAAAAGCACCTGTGTGAAATGGTAGCAAGACAATCAGTATTATAGATCCAAAAGTAATGGCGTAACGCTTGATAGTCTCATATATGCCACAATAAGAAGTATCCTAACAAGAATCACTTTCTATTCTTACCGAAATGTAAATTTACTTAGGAAGACAAGTAATCCCAACAATTGCAAAATATGAAAGGATTTGATACAGATTACAATGATTTAGTAGAAAGACAACATCAACCAAACATCAATGGATCCCACGCGGAAATTGCCTCCAAAGCCTTTTATTAACAATACTCAAAAAAAAAATTACAATGTATGCAAGCAGAGGTTCAACCTTCTGATCCTAAACAATGGAGAAGTTACCTGCTTAGATAAGAAATGAGAAACCCAGGGGGGCACCACCGACACTGAAGATCAAGTTCAATTGAGCTGAGTAATATGAGGAATCGTGGGGTGATTTTCTAGTTAACTGGATTGTTGGTATGGAGGAGGTGCCACCTCAAAAGAGGTAGGTGACCTCACTCCACCTACCAAAGCCAACTCACCAAAACGCATGTGCCTTAATTCCTCACGCTAATGAAGTCGTACGCCGTTGATGACGTGAGATCCAAAGCTTTGGCAAATAATATATGGTAGATACTCCTAAGTAATTGAGAGATAATAATTTTAAATGATGATTCAAATCTTCAATGCCCGTTTGCTTGTCAAGAGGGATTTCCACACATTTGACGTTGTCTATGACAACATGAGGAAGTTCTTCAATGGGGGAGTATCATGGACCTCTTCTTCACTTAAATGTTCTAGAAGTAATTCCAAGTCTTCAACACTTTGTATCATGACAAAAGGTCCGTCATATGTTTATGCATGATACTTTGTCCCAGATAGGTAGAAGGTAAAGATATTTTCAAGGAATATTTCCAAACCATTCATACTACCCCTACCATCATGCCACTGCTCTAAAAATATCCAAAGGAAGCTTGGAAAAGAGTTGATACACTTATTAGGAAGGCCCTAATAGAACCAACAACATGCCTCTCTCTGATAAGTACTAGCAAACATTTCCATCATATTGTCCTCATAAAGAAAATTAGAGTTAGTCATCAATTGAAGGAAAGACTTGACATGCCAGATGGATGAATCACCATAATTTCCGTGAAAAACTAAAAGCATTTATATATATCCCCCACACCATGGCCAAAGTTTGGAAAACCTGGGATGTTCGAGAAGTCAATGGGATGAAAAAATCCGACTATCTAAGCACCAAATTGCTCCCTTAGTTCATCCATATCATAAATCAACAATGTGCATTTAATATAACCATGGAACTTTGTACTGAACAGGTGGAGTTGTCAACTGATGAGCTTCAGAGAAAATATCAATCTGTCACATGTGCTCATCTACACACAACAAATCTCGAGTGGGTAAATTCTTGGTTGATTTTATAATGTGGTAATTATTTGGATTATTAGCAAGGAGGGGCTCGATATACCACGAAGGTACAGGGAATATGTCAAGACTCACAAAGTGTGGTAGCACATGAGGAAATGTGGGTTGAATGGAGTCACGGGGGGATGTTCAACACTACACCAATAAGGATGTAGCCTAACGGGGCCCCGCCGTCGTTTTTCAGTAGTTCTTGCTTCCTCTATACAATTTCCCCACACGAAGCAAAACACAACGCTTGATTTTCGTTGTTTCGGGAGATTGATTCAAAGTTAAACTAATTACTAGTCACCTAAATCTTTTTCTGATACAACCAACTGACCAGACGAAACTGCAGTGGAAGTAGAGCATACGAGGATGAAGGCCTTGTTAATTTTAATTATTTTGGACAAAGTTTTTCCGATTTAAAAAAAGTAAATCCCAATAACCTCTTTCCAGGTTCAGTATTCAGGAAAGCCCTTGTACCGTACTCGAGAAAGCAAGGGGGTTTATTTTAAACTCAAGAATGTGAAAAAGTTAAAAGTTTTCTAATTACTACACTGCTTGAATCTTTTCCCTTTCGATACTTCGGTATAGCGTAGTGGGTTAGTATTCAGATTACTTTGCCAATAAAACTTAAATATAAATTGAAATAGTAAAGGAAAGAAACAAACTACACTAACATCATAAAAACCATGAAAATGGACATCAATGCAGATCCCCTTAGGGGAGATGGGGAGTGGGCTCTGATGAACCTACTCTAAAACTTATTTTACTTTTTACAATGATTAAAGAATGCACTTTGGTCCACAAATCGGGATCCAAAGGCTTACAACAACAGAAAAGAAAAGTTTTTTTGTGGAAGGGGAACTCCGTTGAGCTTTTAATGGTTCATTTTCCCGCAAAACACACAGAGTTTCTTTCTCCTTTTTGTTATACTTGCAAAAAATCAGCAAGCTATGAAATACAAAAGATGCTCAAAGACACTTTAAGAGTGTCTACAAACAATCTCCAAAAAAAATCTAAAAAAGAAAAATCTAAGTAAAACTAGTTGAAAATGACCAAGTAAGGCAAGCTAGGAAGTTTTCCTTCTTAGGATCTTTGCTTGCCTTCTTAAAGAGATTGGCAAGCAAAATATCAAGCACTATATGCCAAATAAACAAAATGAAGGCTCTTTGATCCGCTTAACCAAGTACTTTTAAATTTTAACTTTAAACTTGTGAAAAGAGGGGTAGATCTAACGTTTTAAAGAGTAACCTTTAATTATTCAATACGATCTAGATTTGGGAATTTAAATATACTTTAGATATGTCTTTGAAATGTAGATCTAAGCAAAGTAACAATAACCAAAGCAAACTTGACAATTTTGGATCGAGAAGTGATAGAACCAGCTGGAGCAAGAAGTAGAAAAGGGATGGTGATGCCTCCTTTGGTGAGATCAGAGGGATGATGCTTCTTCTTTCAAAATTATTGGAGAAGAGGGAGAGCCCTCTCGCTCATCAAATGCTCCAACTCAAGTTTCCTATAAATTACCTTCAACAAAATAGAAAGGGAATTAAAAGTACCTGTGTGAAATGATAGCAAGACAAGTAGTATTATAGATCCAAAAAGAGATCACGTAACACTTGATAGTCTCATACATTTCAGAATAAGAAGCAACCTAACAAGAATCACTTCGTATTCTTACCAAAATGTAAATTTCCTTACGGAGACAAGTAATCCCAACAATTGCAAAATATGGAAGGAGTTGATACAAATTACCTCAATGATTTAGCAGAAAGACAACATCAACCAAACATCTATGGATCCCACACGGAAATTGCCTCCAAAGCCTTGTTATCGCCAACCTTATAGTTGCCTATGTGAGGTGGATCCAGGATGGATGGTAGAGGGACAAGCAACTAAGGAGGTGGAACCGAGACTGCCTAAACTCCCAAATGGATGGTTGTCACGCCAATCAAGGCAGCGTTCACTTTATGTGTCTTAGCCCAAGACAACAAAGGGGGAGACCTAGATCTACTCCCAACAGGAGAGATCAAACCTAGACACCAAATCAAATCAAATGGACTTTGAGGTACGTAAGGTGTAAGGTAATGGAAACCCTTGATCTATGGATGATGTCACGAGGTGAGCCAAGTCTTTGGATCAGGGTTTAGGAAGTATGAGGTTCGATCCAAGTTGGGACACAAGTGACCTATAAGGTAAAGACTAGGTCTAGGGTTGAGGTACTAGCAACAAGTGAGGATATCCACTGCCTTGGGAAACGTGACCAATGCAAGGAGGTCAAGGACATGATTTGTTATCTAGTACCGATGGATAAACTCAATGAAATATATGACAAAGTCAAAGTACCCAAGTCACCAAGGAAAAGTCAGTTTACAAGGAAAGAAGGCCAAAGAGGGGGTAGCGCCTATGTCACAGAGTTCGGCGAATTTTATCCATGAAATTCGAAATTCGCCGAACTTTATCAAAAAAAAGGAATTCGTTTAAGTTCGTCGAATTTCAACGCCGAACTCCAAATCAAACCGAATCGAACCTAAACGAACCTCATCGAATTCGAATTTAAACGAATTTAATCCGAACTTGAAAACGAATTTAAAGTAGAAAGGAACAAATTAGGGTTGAAATTCGTCGAATTTCACAACAATTTTAGTTTTTAATATAATTATTTTTTAAAACTTTAACTCGAGTCACTATACTTTTCCGCCAGTTCCCGCGTTCCACTGTCATATCGCCGCCCGCATTTGCTCCCAAGTGTGTTGCTCCTTACCACAACCCAGTGCCCACAGTATCGAGTCCCTTATTCCCTACGGGCCTGCATTTAGCCACATTTGCTCCCGTTTTTGTTGTTTGTTGCCATAGCCGAGTGCCCACAATTTCAAGTCGCTTATCCAGATCCCTTGCATTGAGCCACCAGCATCATTCTTTCACTATTGACTGTTCACTACTCCAAAGTCTGTGACTCTATAGCACTACATAGTGCACACCGTTACACCACAACCCATGACTCCACTGCACAGTTACTGCACCAGTGCTCCAATGGACATTCACTCGTGAACAATGACTTTGTGTACATGCAGGATGCAACATTGAGCATAATGATAAAATCTGATGTCTTTTCTTTATTTGTTAGTCATTTTATTTTATTGTATATTTTATTATATATATATATATATATGATTTTTTTATATTGGCGAACCTAATGCCAAACCTCATCTCGAACTTCATAAAAAAAATCGAATTCGAATCGAATTTCAAGATTGCTGAACTTGAATTCGAACCCGAACCATGTGACATAGGGTAGCGCTAGGGTTGGAGATCAGTGCCTATCAGATCTACGGAAATGGAGTCACTATCTGCCCAGCATTGGAGGAACCCCACCTGGGAAATAGCTCGATCTATAGACCCAGAAAGGTATTTCGCTGGAAAAGTCAGCCTATGGGGAAAACCAGGAGCAAGGTGGCTAGTGCTAGGGTTTGAAAAGACAATTTCTTAGATCTAGGGCAAACCAAGAAGAATTAGCTCAGCGTTGAGGATAAACTGGTGTGGGGAAGGCCCGATCTACAAAACCCAACAGTGGTTTGTCTAGAGATCAAGCGGTTTATTTTTTAGTATTGTTGGTTTTTTATTATTTATAGAATTTTTAGTAAAATAAAGAAAAGCATGTGTCAATGGATTGAAATCCGGAAGAAAGGAACTAACCTGCAGATCTTATCTAGAAATCCTTGTAGATGCCTTGAGGGTGATGATCCCTGCTATATCGATCAATTTGAGAAGACTTGTGTGGTTTCTAAGCCCAATGTTTTACTCCAAGTGACCACTGCGCCCTCTCTCTTGCACAAGCAAACGTCAACAATATTAGATTTACTGCGTCATGAGAAAAAGACAAGATCTATAGGAAAATGACAAGATGTAATCATAGATCACAATGAAGCTAATGAAAACCCCTTGTTACAGATGAAGCCAGTCCAAGCAAGTTGAGGTCCCCCTGCAAAAATGCCTAAGTGAATTTTCCCTCCTGTAGACAAGACAATGATCCCGAAAAATATACATCTCACACAAATTTCTCGAATGCTAGGAAGAAAAAGGCTTTCCAATCACCATCTAAGAACACTAGATGCAAAGGAGATCCAAAAAATATCCACAAGAAAGTTTTTCTATTAATTAGATCCAAGAGCCAAAGACCCCTTTCAAATGAGAAGCTCTCTCCTTTAAATAGGAACGAGAGAACCAAAATCCTAACCACTTTTCAAATGAGTGGCTAAGATTAAAAGATACAAATGTCTAATCAATGGTTGAGATGAGCTCAACATACAATACATGGATCAATATAACAATATAATATAAAAGTGGACTAAATCACCCTACGAGAGGGGATCCCACTCAACAAGAAATAAATGAAGCACATGGTGGGTCCATGGAGTGTTAATTAACTCCCTCTAGGTGTCCCCATGGCACAATAAAAATAAAATATTTTTTAAACTGTGAAATTGTGCCTCCTTGAGGAAATCGTGAGCCTCCCAAAAGCTCCAGAAAATAAAATAAAATGCCCGGAAAAATAGATGTCGGCCCAATTAGGTGCTGCAACTGCTGGAGAAGGTGCGGAGGACATCACTCTCATCATCATGACTCATCCCATTCCATTTCCTTGCCTCAGTAGCCCAAATCAAATTCTTCAGTAGCCATTTAATTATTTTTTAATCTGCCTCGGGAAACGTGAACCTACCAAAACAGCCTCCTAAGGTGCCAACGTTGTCCAACTGAGCCCACCAAGCTCTCTTGGAGGGGGGTACTATGGTATAATCAAGTGGATGGATCCCATATGCCCCATACAACGCCCTAGGAGATCCAACAAAATCATCTCCCTGCTCAGACCTGCCCTCTAGTGAAGCAAAACTGCATCGGAAGGGTAAAATGACCCTGTCCATCTCTGTAAGTGCCCTGAACTAAACATAAGTTGTCTCAGTGGACTCAGAAAATCCAAATCCATCTAAGGTATATACTCATACCCTCTCAAGGTCTCTGCCTGATCATCAACCATATCAAATAGAAAAATAATAACCTGTAAATGACCAGATACCAATAATACAACTCAGGATGACATCCATCTGCTGCAAGTGTTAAAGGTTAACGCATGCTCTACAAATCATTTAAGTAACAATCATAACAAGTAGCAATCACCTCACCGGCGGTACATCAACCAAATACATATATATAAGGTTTCATTTATTAATCATAACTCAGATCAGACTTTCAAGACCATACTCACTTTATAGTTGTAGTCAATTTGCTAGTAAAGGGTGAAGGCTAAAAATTACAAGGCTAGGGCAAAGGATGACCACCAACTCAACATTGTGACACTTTGGATATGGAAAGGGAATACACACTCTAGCCATATGCCGGACAAACAATAACAAAGGGGATGGCAGTGCCTCACAAATGGGTGAACTACTTCAAAGGAGTCTACTCACCTTGACAAATGCTCACAATCCAACTCAACACAAGTAAGGCCAGCAATCTTTCGATAGAACTTTTACGAACCATTGCTTTTTTGGGCCTTTGATTTTCCATAGCCTTGGTCTGCGCATTTTTATGCAGACTTTTATTATTTTAGGCTTTGCATTCATGTATGTTGAAAAACACTACTTTTCACGAATGTTTAAGATATTTCATTACAATATTTTTCAGAGCCAATTTCATTAGGCTAGCCTTTCATCCATGTATGTTGAAAAACACTGCTTTTCATGAATGGGCTTTTTGCAAGATATTGATTTCATTTCCGAATACATTGTATTGATGGCAGTGCTACTTGTTTTAGGTAAGCAAACACATCCTAGGTAATTCAGAGCCAAGACACAAATAAACAGGGAGGTTTATCCAACAAAGGCTCTAGCGAGGGAAAGGTCCTCCATGCCACAAGTCAAGCAGTAGGTTGGGTTAAAACATAACTGGAAGGTAATGGATGGGTGGAGACAGTGAAAGATGAAACCAACACTAGCAAGCCAAAAAATGGTGGGAATGACTACCTCTATTCTCCCAAAGGAAGGTAAAACCAATGAGTATAGATCAAGAACTTTCAAGCCTGAGTAGGAACATCAATACATAATATAGATACATCCAAGTCCACATATTTTTATGACCGCCAGATCATGACACTAAATGCTAATACATGTCACTAAAATGAGTATAAGAGCAATGATAACCATAACACAATATAATATAAACTGAGTTATAACCATGCAAATATATCCATCTGAACCATCATTTGTCCAATGAGAAACACTGATACAAATCTGGGCATCACTAATTGCTCTGCAAATGACTAAATGACTACATCAGTCCTCAAATCTCAGTGTCCTGAGACTCAGTCCTGGCATGGGAGAGTACTATAGTCCACTAGTAACATGATGATCCATAAAAACTGCTCATCTCAGCATCTCATATGTAGGAGATCCGGCTGAAAAAATGTACTGAATCTAAACAATAGAATATGGTAGCCCGGCTACTATATATGTGATAACATCTGGCTCCAGCTGGGACAAGTGCTCTGCTGAAAAGAGCGCTTGAGAACCTCAGAATATCTGGTCCTCGCACTCTACTTCTTGCATCCTCGATCAATCCCTCTAGCTCTGCAACCGCTACCAAGATGTCACCAACTACTTGCAAATGTCTAGAGCTTAACCAATCTCACAGACCGGTCGTCAGAACCATATGTGGATAATATAAAGTACTAAAACTGAAAATGCATGAAAACTGAAAAGTAGAAAGTAAATTTAATCTATAACCATAACTTTTTTAAGAAAAGTTTGATTTTTTATTGTGCAGGAAAAAGAAAATAAACTTAAGACAACTAAGAGCTTCAAAAGGCTAGCTTCAGGCAAAGATGCAAGATTTTACACTACTGCCGAGAAAGGCTTATTTAGGTCCTACCTACTCTACCCTACCAGGCAAAACAAGACTCACACGATGGGTGGGAAGTAATGCTTTAGCAAAAGCCCATTCACAGGAAGTTCAAATTCATCCTTGTCCAGCGTTTCCAAATAAACTGATCCTTTTTCGGCTATGCTAGATACCCGATAAGGACCCATCCATATTTTTTCCAACTTTCCATGTTTTCTCGGTTTCTCTTTTAGTTTATCCCATAGCAGGACTATGTCTCCTATTCCAAATTTTACATCTCTTGTTTTTTGATCAAAAGTCCGCTTTACCCTCTCTTGTTCAATAACAGTTTTGTCAAATGCCATCCTCCTTACTTCGTCAAGTTCCACTTACTTATCAATTCTTGCTTGAAATGCTTCCTGATCTGAAGTACATTGTTGCAACAATTCGTATACTGGGATTTGCATATTAGTTGGAAGTCTACAATCTTGCCCATACACCAATTTGAAAGGAGCTTTTCCTGTGATTCTTTTTCTGTCATTCTATCGGCCCATAGTGCATATTTTAGTTTGTTATCCCAACTCCTCTTATTTTCTCCAACCATTCTTTTCAAAAGCTTAATCAAATTCTTCTTACTAGATTCAACGAGACCATTACCCTGGGGATAATAGTTAGATGAATGAGATAATGTAATTCCATGATTCATGCAAAAAGTTGACATCTCTAGCTTGTTGAAAGCTTTAGCATTGTCAGTGGTTATCTTTATAGAACATCCATACCGTGAAACAATGTTTTCTTTTAGGAATTTGACAACTGCCGCAGCTGTACACTTCTTAGTTGGTATAGCTTCAACCCATCGAGTAAAGTAATCTGTGCAAGTCAAGATGTATTTATATCCATTACTTGAATTCTGATCAAAAGGCCCAATGAAATCCATACCCCATTGTTGAAAAGGAGTTTCCATTACCCTGGGGTTTAGCGGCAAGGCTTGTAGCCTGGGTTTTCCTGAGAAAAACTGACACTCTTGACAAGTTCTCACAAAAAGGTGCACATCCTTGAAAAGGGTTGGCCAATAGTATCCTGCTCTCATAATCTTTGCGGCAGTTGTTCTAGGTGCATAATGTCCACCGCAGACACCAACATCCATTTCCTTAATGATGGTCTTGGATTCCTCCACATTGACACATTTCAGAATTATTCCATCGAGGTTCCTCCAACCCAGACCATCCTGAGTTAATATGTACTTTTTCGCCTTCAACTTTAAGGCTCTCCTTTGATGATCTACCAAATAATCAGGGCAAGACAGATTTCTCAAAAAATAGATAATATCCTTATACCATTCATGGTCTTCATCAATATGCAAAATATGAGAATCCTGCTCACTAGCGAGATTAATTGTATGGCTATTACTTTTCTCAATTAATAATTGAGCCAAACTTTGACCTTTCACAATTTTAATGGTTTTGATCTCTAAGTCATACTCTTGGATCCGCGAAATCCAATTCCCTCTATTACCTATACCATCTACTTGTGATAAGACATCCTTGACTGCTTGATATGGCACAAAGGCTTTGATCTTGGAGTACCCTATGTAAGTTATAAAATGTTTCAGGGCTTTGACTAGAGCGTAGGCTTGCTTTTCTGTAGTAGTGTACTTTAATTCAGCATCTCTCAAGTTTTTACTCATAAAAGCTATAGGCTGTTCATGGTTTTCATTATTCTTTTTTAACATAACTCCAGCAATGGTAACCTCAGAAGCGTACGAATAGATCACAAACTCTTTGCTGTAATCAGGACAAGCTAAAACAGGAGCGGCTAAAATGGCTTTCTTTAGCTTAGCAAATGATGTTTCACAGGTTTTATCCCAGACAAATTTCGCATCTTTCTTAAGAAGAGCGTTAAGAGGCTTGGCCAACTCTGCTAAGTTCGGTATAAATCTTCGGACGGAGTTTATTTTTCCAAAGAAGGATTGCAGGGAGACAACATTATGGGGCGCCACAATAGTATTGATGGCTTGGACGCGCTCAGGATCTATCCTAGTGCCTTCTTTAGACACAATATGCCCCAACATCTTACCTTCATCAATTCTAAAAGTGGACTTTTTGGGATTCAAAGATATACCAAACTTCCTGCACCGATCAAACACCTTCTTTAAATGTTTCACATGATCATCTCGCTCTTTGGAAAAAAACAATTACGTCATCTTGATAGATAGCAATAATCTTTCCAATGAGATCATTGAATGCTTGATCCATAGCCCTTTGAAAAGTTGAGCCAGCGTTTAATAATCCGAAAGGCATTCTTATGTACTCAAAAGTTCCCCATGGAGTTGTAAAGGTCGTTTTTCTCTATCTTCCTTTTTTATCCTTACTTGATTGTATCCTGAGAAACCATCTAACATCGATAGCATACCCGACCTGTAACACTTTGTAGTAGGTTCTCCATGTTTGGCAAAGGGTAGTTATCTTTAAGAGACGCTTGGTTTAGATTTCTAAAATCTATGCATATCCTGATTTCACCGCTCTTCTTTCTCACAATCATCGGGCTAGATACCCAAGTGGTGTGTCAGATCGGTCAGATGATTCTAGCAGCTAGCATGTTTTCAAGTTCCTTTTTTATCAATGGAGCTAACTTGGGGTTAACATTTCACAACTTTTGCCTACAGGGTTTTGCTCCTTCATTCAAAGGGATAGTATGCTCAATGATGGCAGGATCAAAAGTCTTGAGATCGTCGTAAGTCCAAGCAAAAACATCCTTGTACTCCCTAATTAGATTTTCGATGGCTTTCCTTTCCTTTGGGGAGGCATTCTTTCCAATTTTAATCATTTTAGGAGAAACTGAGTTTCCAATGTTAATCTCTATGACTTCATCTACTGGTTCAGCTCTTTTACCCCGATATTCATCATGGCTATTGAAATTCTTCTCCAAAGGGATTGCTAATTTCATAACCTCAACATCGTGCAATGACAGGTTGTTCACTTTGTCTTCCAAGTCAAGATTGCAGTTTTGACAATTATCTGAGTGTTGTAAGAAACCAATGATTTGAGCATCATTGTCAAAGACTTGCCAATGATCTTGATTGTCCAGGATTGATGGTCTAAATAACACTTTGACTTTACACTCCTTCTCTTTCAGGTAATTTGGGATTTCAAAAGTGCATGCTATCACTGATAATGCGTCAGCCAAGGTGTTCTCCTCTCTTGGAACTGCCTGGATTGCAAAGGCATCGAACATTTCAGTGGTATCCCAAACAACATTTCTATAATCTCTAAGTCTATTGTTTTAGCCACAAATTGATGTTTCACCTGGGACACGATTAAATCCGAATCACCTATGACACTCGGGCATTTGATTTTCTGATCTCGGGCAATCTCTAATCCCAAAAGTAAGGCTTCATACTCAGCTACATTATTTGTGGCTTCAAACTCTAGACAGAAAGAAAAACACTTTTCTTCTCCAGAGGGGGAAATAAGGACGATTCCTGCTCCAGCACCATGCCTCGACTTAGCTCCCTCAAAATGCATCTTCCACACTTGGCTGGAGGGAAAAGGATGTTGTCGAGGTTCTGCCCAATAGTTTTCCATCACCATATTGTTTCCAACCTCCTCTGTAGGCCGCATGGCTTCCTCAAAAAGGTATTTAGATGTTTCCACATGTTCAGTCATAGGCTTTTTCATTCGCTAATTTGTACGATGTGTTTTCTCTGATAGGGATGGTGGCATATGAAAGGTCCATTTGAATGCTTCCTCCTAGCTTAGCGGCCCACTCTCTCAACAACAACATTCCCTTTGTGTCTGGTATGTCTAAAACTAAGACATTCATGTTTATTTGAATCTCTGGGTATGTTGCTAATTTCATATTTAAATTTTCAATTACTCCTTTAGATTTAACAGGTCGAGAGTCCATTCCACATACGTTATTAAACTACTTGGAAGGCCTTAGCTCTAGTTGTTCCATTACCCTAACTGGCATGATGTTAACCTTTGCTCCTGAATCTAGCATGCAGTTGTGAAGGATCAGTTGGTTTATTTCTAGGGCTATGTAGAACGGGGGATGGCCACCACCATTACTAGTTACACTTTGGATCATTATGGGTGGGTCTTTTTTAAGTGTTGATCTCTCGAAAGCTCTCATCTTAGGTTTGATCCCCAGAAATTGAGTAGCTTGGTTAAACAAGGCTGGGACCTTCAGTAACTCATTAAGAGGTACGGGGATATTTGGTTTAGACACGAACTGGCTCAAGTCAACTTTCAAACTACAAGGCTTCCCTTGGTCTCTGTCATTTATCTTTAATCCCAACAATTGCATTATCTGAGTTTTGATAGAAGGGATAGCTACGAGTTCTTTCAAAGACATCATGACTAAAGATCCGGAAAGTTTTCCCAGTATGTTAGTATTCAGATTTCCTTGTATCAACGGGGGAACTCCTTGCTTTCTTTGCATTGTTTCGTTATGTTGAGTTTTAGCCAAGTCTGGGCTTATTTCCTTCCTGGTTTCATGAGATGGCATCCTCAAAGGCTGTTCATTCTTTTTCAGGATGCCCCTACGAGGAACATTTGATGGCTGTGAGAGGTTCTTATTTGTGGTATTCGTTTGTTCAGGAGATCCTTTCTTGTGACAGGCTTATTATTTTCTAGATTCTTTGGGTTATTTCTTGTTTGAGACCTTGTCACGACTTGATTATCTGAAAGTGTCCTAGCTGACATAGTATAGGGGCAACCATTGGCATACACTCTTTGAGAAATCTTATGAACATGCTCATCCTGTCTTGTATTTTGTTTGTGCTGTTTTAAAACCAAATCGTATAGGCTTTGTATCAGTTTGCTCATTTCACTCATCATTTTTATCATATTGTTTTCTGGATCACTCTCTTCAATGTGAGACATGACTTTCGAACTTAAGATTAATACGTTGGGTACGGTCCTCAGTGGAGTCGCAGGGTGGAGTCACCAGGTGAACCACACAAGTAATTCACCAAAAAGAGATATGTCGTAGGGAAAGGTGAGGTATGTCGAACCAAGGTAGGCCTCTACCTCCCCGGCAACAGCACCAAAATGCTATCACCAACCTTGTAGTTGCCTATGTGAGGTGGATCCAGGATGGACGACAGAGGGACAAGAAACTAAAGTGGAACCGAGACTGCCTAGACTCCCAAATGGATGGTTGTCACGCCAATCAAGGCAGCCTTCACTTTATGTGTCTTAGCCCAAGACAACAAAGGGGGAGACCTAGATCTACTCTCGACAGGAGAGATCAAACCTCGACACCAGATCAGATCAAATGGACTTTGAGGTACGTAAGGTGTAAGGTAGTGGAAAACCTTGATCTATGGATGATGTCACGAGGTGGGCCAAGTCTTTGGATCTGGGTTTAGGAAGTATGAGGTTCGATCCAAGTTGGGACACAGGTGACTTTAAGGTAAAGACTAGGTCTAGGGTTGAGGTACTAGCAACAAGTGAGGATATCCACTGCCTTGGGAAACGTGACCAATGCAGGGAGGTCAAGGACAGGATTGGGGTTATCTAGTACCGATGGATAGACTCGATGAAAGATATGACAAAGTCAAAGTACCTGAGTCACCAAGGAAAAGTCAATTTACGAGGAAAGAAGGCCAAAGAGGGGGTAGCGCTAAGGTTGGATATCAGTGCCTATCAAATCTAGGGCAATGGAGTCACTGTCTGCCCAACGTTGGAGGAAACCCACCTGGGAAATACCCCGATCTACAGACCCATAAAGGTATTTGGCCAGAAAAGTTAGTCTATGGAGAAAACCAGCAACAAGGTGGCTAGCGCTAGGTTTTGAAAAGTCAATTTTGTCAGATCTAGGGTAAACCAAGCAGAATGAGCTCAGCGTTGAGGATGAATTGGTGTGGGGAAGGCCCGATCTACAAAACCCAGCAGCGGTTTGTCCAGAGATCAAGCGGTTTATTTTTTAGTAATTTTGGGTTTTTATTATTTATGGAATTTTCAGTAAAATGAAGAAAAGCATGTGTCAATGGATTGAAATCCGGAAGAAAGGAACTAACATGCAGATCTTACCTGGAAATCCTTGTAGATGCCTTGAAGGTGATGATCCCTGCTATCCCGATCAATTTGAGAAGACTTGTGTGATTTCTAAGCCCAACGTTTTGCTCCAAGTGACCAATGGACCCTCTCTCCTACACAAGCAAACGTCAACAATATCAGATTTACTGTGTCATGAGAAAAAGACAAGATCTACAGAAAAATAACAAGATGTAATCATAGATCGCAATGAAGCTAATGAAAACCCCCTGTTATAGACGAAGCCAGTCCAAGCGAGTTGAAGTCCCCCTGCAAAAACGCCTAAGTGAATTCGCCCTCTTGTAGACAAGACAATGATCTCGAAAAAATATAGATCTCACACAAATTTCCCAAATGTTAGGAAGCAAAAGACTTTCCAATCACCATCTAAGATGCAAAGGAGATCCAAAAAATATCCACAAAAAAGTTTTCTATTAATTAGATCCAAGAGCCAAAGACCCCTTTCAAATGGGAAGCTATCTCCTTTAAATAGGAACAAGAGAACCAAAATCTTAACCACTTTTCAAATGAGTGGCTAAGATTAAAAGATACAAATGTCTAATCAATGGTTGAGATGAGCTCAACATACAATACGGACTACTCATTAAATAGCCTCGAAATCTGTACACACATGTGGGACTATAGGGACTAGTACGGTCTGACAACGTATGGCCTGCAGCATTAATTATCCTCAAAATCCGTGCCATGTACGATCACTGTCATCATTAAATGTTGTATGGACTGCATTAAAAACAATACAAAATCTTCTCGATTTTTGTGCAACTTGTACAGACTGGTACTGTACGGTACAATACGGTTCTTCTTGATTTTCGTGCCAATAAATAATTCAGCCTTCCTCGATTTCTGTGCTAGCTTTGTCTAGAAAAATTCAGAATGATTGGGAAATGTGCCCACTTCAGAATTCTGGAATTTTTTCTCTCCTGGTTCAAAATCTCTTCAAACCGTCACTCTCTCCTTTTTCTTCTTCTCTCCCAAAAATCTCTTTTGGAATGATCACAATGAATGAACTTTTTCCTTGCCCTAGCCTTTTTGTTCATGGCAACTTCCCCTGTTCATCTAACGGTCAAGATTAGATTAGATCAAAGGTTGACATTAAATGCTCCATTAAAAAATAATTAAATGATGTTTAGTGCACTCATATCATTTAATAAAGTTGAGCAACCCCTTTTTCTTTTTAATCACTCACTTAACTTTTTAAACAAAAACTTAGGAAAAATACCCACTTAACTTTTTTTTAAAGTCACCTTAAAAATATAAAGTGCATCTAATTTTATTAAAACACAAAAATGACTAGGAGTCACATTTAAGTGTCCTTGTCCACCCCAAGGCAACGCTAGATGGACAAACACTTCCTATGTAACTTTTCAACACTCCCTCTTACCGAGGAAGGTGTTTTTCACCACTCCCAACTTGTCTATGAAGTAGACATGATTCCCTCTACCCAAAGCCTTCGTGAGAATGTCAGCCACCTGCTCATCTATCAAAACATACTGCAAACAAACAACTCCTCTTTGAACATAATCCTTGATGAAGTGATATCTAATCTCAATGTGCTTCGACCTGTCATGAAATATCGGATTCTCAGAGAGCTTGATGCAACTCTGATTATCACACTGTATAATTGCAGGACTCAACTCCATATTAAACAAATCCGCCATCAACTTGCGAAGCCACAAGGCCTCACAACTGGCCTGACTGGCTGCCATATACTCAACCTCAACAAAACTCAATCCCACAGACTTTTGCTTCCTGCTGAACCACGACACAACTATCGAACCCAAGCTGAAGCAACAACCAGAAGTGCTCTTCCAGTTCGAAACACTACCTGCCCAATCTGAATCTATATAGCCAACCAACCCCACTCCACCAGATCTCCTATAATCCAATCCATAGTCAGCTATACCTGCAAGATACCTCAAGATGTGTTTTACAGCGGTCCAATGCACTCTTCTGGGCTCCACCATGAACTGACTAAGAGTGTTCATTGCAAAACTCATATCTGGTCTAGTGTTAACCAAATACATTAACGAACCAATCAACTAACGATATAAGGTAGGATCCACCAACTCTCCCTCTGAAGCATGAAGCTTCGCCCAGTTGGTGATTATGGGTGTCGACATAGGTCTGCAATCTGTCATCTGAAATCTCTTCAGAACATCTGCAGCATATTTTCCTTGCCCCAGGAAAACATGTCCATCCTCCTGCCAAACCTCCATCCCCAAATAATAATGCATCAGTCCAAGGTCTGTCATCTCGAACTCTGAAGCAAGATCCTTCTTGCATGCATCAATCAGGTGCTCTCCCCCAGTAACGAACAAGTCATCAACATACAACAAAAGAATAAGTGGAACACCACCAACCATAATGTAGTATAGGTTGGGATCCACTTCACTCTTCTAAAACCCAATTGAAAGCAAGTAAGTGTCGATTTTGGAATACCAAGCCTGAGGGGCTTGCTTCAGTCCATACAAGGCCTTTTTCAGCCTGCAAACATGTGTGTCTCCCTCACACACCTCAAATCCCTGTGGCTGCTCCAAATATACCTCCTCCTGTAGAAAACCATTAAGGAAAGCGGTTTTCACATCCATCTGATGGACCTTCCAACCCAGATTGCAGCTACAGCGGAGATCGATGAGTTTGCAGTGAGATTTGAGAGAGACTTTTCTCTCTTTGCATGTGTTGGTGTAGAGAGAGCATCTTCTATTGCCAGCAGAGATTTTGAGGACCACATGGAGCATTCCATGATTGTTGGGCATTCATTGAATGCCACCACTACTTCCTCCACTTGGTACATTGATAGTGGAGCTTCCAGTCATATGACAGGTGATCGAGACACGTTCACAGAGCTGTCTGAGTCAAACTTGGAGATGGAGGTTGTATTGGGAGATGATACAGTGGTGAGAGAAGTTGACCGAGGGACTGTCCGCTTTGAGAGGAAGTCCATGCAACCTATGTTTCTGAGGGATGTGTTGTTTGTCCCTAGGCTGAAGAAGAACCTTGTTTCAGTTTCCATGATAGAGGTCAGAGGCTTCGATGTATATGTCCTTGATGGAAAAGTTCACATCTTTCCCAAGTCAGCAGGTCCATCTGACTCACGGGTGATTGGAGTCAAGAGTGGGAAACTGTACAAGCTTCTTTTCCAGCCACATCATGCTCGTCACACACTCAAAGTAGTGATGAGTTGTGTGAGCTATGGCATAGGAGGATGGCCCATCTTCACCATCTAGCTTTGCGGATGCTGAGAGAGATGAATACAGGTATGCCAGAGTTCAGCACAGAGTCTAGTGGTGTGTGTAGAGGGTATGCTTTGGGAAAGTATACCAAGACTGCTTTTCCAAGCAGTGATTCCATATCAGAGGGAGTGCTTCAGTTGATACATTCAGATCTGTGTGGACCCATGTCTTCTGCCTCTTTGACAGGATATGAGTATTACATCACTTTCATTGATGACTTTTCCAGGAAGACCTGGGTCTATTTCCTTAGAAGCAAGAGATCAAAGGAAGTCTTGCTTCGGTTCCAAGAGTTCAAAGCTCTTGTGGAGAACCAGACAGGAAAGAAGATCAAGGTACTTCAGTCAAACAATGGAGGTGAGTACACTTCTCGTGCATTTGATGAGTATTGTCAACAAGAGGGGATAAAGAGGTAGTTGACTGTTCCTTACACTCCACAGCAGAATGGAGTGGCTGAAAGGAAGAACCGCTCTATAGTGGGTGCAGCTAGAGCCATGCTGCATGATCAGATTCTTCCTTTCTTTCTATGGGCAGAGGTCTGTAGCACTGTTGGCAAGTTAAACTCCTAAGGAGACATTCACAAGAAAAGTGCCTAAGATAGGTCACTTTCGTATTTTCGGTTGCCTTACATACGTTCATGTCCCTTCTAAGAAGAGGACAAAGTTGGAGGCTACAGGTGAGCATGGTATCTTTGTTGGTTATGATGACACATCAAAGGCTTTTCGGATTTACCTTCCTGCACAGAGGAAAGTTGTGGTGAGAAGGGAGGTGAAGTTCGAGGAGGAGAAAGCCTTCAGGAGGTCTCTTGATTTCGAGATGGAGGATTAGCAGAGTACTACACAGGTGATACCTCAGAGTTCAGGGTCACTGATTTCAGGTGCGACTGGGTCACAGGTTACAGGTTATGCGATTACAGGGGCTCAGTCTACAGGAACTTCTGGTACAGGGACAATTTCACGGATCATAGGTTCACAGATGACACCTTTAGGTGATTCGAGTTCTAATGGTACAGGTACAGGTTCACTAGGGACAGGTTCTCAAGTTGTTGGGACTTCTTCAGGGATATAGATGTCTGATGAGGAGGTTGAGGAGATTCTGAAACAGGATGCTTCCTCCAGGAAAAGGAAGCCAAGTTGGCTTCAGGAGTTGATGAAGGAAGCAGAGCAGTCAGTTGGACCGCCCAAGAGGGAGGTCAGAGAGAGTAGGGCACCAGAGAGGTTTTCTAGCTATATGGCATAGGTGACCAACTTGCGTGATACTGTTCTTGATACTTATGAGGAGGCTTACACACACCAGGTATAGAGAGATGCCATGATGGAGTACAACTCCATCATGAAGAATGGGGTGTGGGAAGTGGTTCCAAGACCAGAGGGGAAGTCAGTCGTGACTTCCAAACGGCTTTACAAGATAAAGCATGCTGCGGATGGCAGTATTGAGAAGTTCAAAGCTCGTTTTGTTGCACGTGGTTTCTCACAAGTCGAGAGAGTTGACTATAATGAGACATTTGCACCAATGGCCAGATTTTCTTCAATCAGGACAGTGATCGCCGTCGTTGCAAAGATGGGTTGGAAGATCCATCAAATGGATGTGAAAATGAAAGTTTTTGAAAGTTTTCTCAAACCGGTTTCAAGCCTTTAGGCTTCTCTGCATTGTTTAATGCCCAGCCCTTTCAATGCATAATTTTTCACAAATTAACCAAACTGAAACACGTGTGAAAACTTTTTCTCAATTTTAAACAAGCTCAAAAATTTTCTTTTCAAACAGGAAAAGTGAAGCTAAGAAAATTTCAGACATTTACACACATGAAAAATTTAGACACTTCTTTTTAACCCATAAATTAGAATTTAGAGATAAAGCTACAGATTTGAAGGGAAAATAGATGGTTGTTGGTGAGCATAGAGGTTGGGCAAGCTAGAAACCTTTACCCATTGAGTTTTGCTACTTTTGGATGCTTGAGAACTTAGAAGCCGTGAATTAATTTTGCAGGAGGTTCTCCAATAGCATACAGCAGGGTGGACTCTTACTGCAGACACTGTTAAACAATGTAAGGGTTGGGTTTCCTGAGGGAACTGTGAATCGTTGAAGGAAAATGTCTTCCTTGTGTTGTGTGGGGCAGTTGGAAGGAGTGCCATGGCTATGATGGCTTATTGAGATCCCTATAGAGCTCTGGATCAGCTTTATCCTTTTGGCTAAGAACAGAGATCATAATGGGTTGTGGACTGAGAGAGAGAAGCCTGCAAGTGTTTCCTTCGCCCTGGTGGCCTCATAGCCCAGCTTGGGGGTGGCCTCTTAGCAGAAATAATATATGCTGGGCAGAGTGCCCATGGTTGGGTGGAAAATTGCTCTTACACAACTAGTTGCTTGGATCTTCTTTGTTTAAAGATAAATATTCTTTTGTATTTGAATCTGCAATGTTTATTTGATGTCTGTAATGATTAAGTTTGTATATGCATGCATATGTGTATGTGGATATATTTTGAATTCTGCTGTGTATTTTTATTTTGTATCTGCACACGTATTATACATGTTATAAATTCATAATTATGGTTATGGGGCAAAATTTAGAGGCCCCAAAGTAGATAATGGCCCCTTTCCGTGAGTCAGATTGGGTGAAGGGGACATTACAGGGGCACCTGAGCTATTGGGAGCTGTCGGCTGAGTCAAAACCCCAATGTCCTTACGAATCTCTTAAACGATATCCCCAACTTCCTTGGTACCAGGTTTGGGTATCGAAGGAGGAACAAGCACTCTATCAAGAACCTGATAGGTGCCTTCATTGGTCACTTGAAGAGAACTGACTGAAGAGCCACCCTTACCAGGCTGAGCCACACACATAGAACATCATGTCAGCATCCTTGCAGCAGACAATGCAGCTACCATACTATGGTGTGATTGGTAAACTCTCAAAAAACTCAAATTATAATCTCAATTCCAAGAAGAGCAGGTCTAGAAGTTTTCTTGGTGATTGGAGAGTCAATAGACATTAACTATTGAATCTGTTTGAATTTCCAAGCTGAACGGCCATTTGACCAAAAGGCAAACTGTCCAATAATGAACAAGCTCAGCTGTTTAGTAGCTGGACAACTTTGTCGAAGTTTTTGAGACATGGCATGATACTTTTAAGTAGACTGCTGCTATAGGACTCAGGTAGGTGAGATCATATACGTTTGTAATGCTGGGTTGGATCACAGAAAGAAGCTATTAAACACTTTCTAAGTGTCTCATTTCTAACATTTATGTAGTATTTGTTGGAGAAATAATAGCTTTCAAGAGGACACCGAAGAACTTCTGTGGAAGGATTAACATTTTGCATTTAAAGAGGGATTTTCACCATATATCAACTCTGCTAATGCTTTAGAATGGACTGTACTTGGTATAGCAGTTGTACTGATTAAATTGCGGTGGAAATTGTGTTGAATTAGCTCTTTGTATTTGTGTTATAGCAGCCATGAAGAAGTTAAAAACAGCAGAGTATTAAGGCAATTACTTAGATAATATAACACCAATGCTGGGCTTAGATAGATTTGGGATAACTATGTTCTCTCTTTATGCAGATGTCGAATGTTGATTTCTGAGTAAATTTGAGGTCTGTTCACTTTTGCTTGAATGTACAAAGAACAATTATGATTCAAGTTAGTTAGTGTAAGACACAAGAAAACTGAGGGAATTATGTTTAAAGGTCTAATGTTGCATACGCTGTCCAGAAAAAGCCTGGAAAGGGAATATATGAAGTAAAATTTCTTTGGTCATTATTTTAAGATCTAGTCAAAGGAAAAACATTACTAGTTGAGCCAATGGATAGTATCAGTGTAAAGGTCATCTATATCAGTTGATGCACAAATTACTGAATTCTTGTTATAATTAGTTTTCATATATATGCAATTCTATTACAGTGTTGGTGGAGCAGATTATGGCTCTGTAAGGGTTGGAACATTTATGGGCCGTCAAATTATAAAATCAACTGCGTCATCTCTATTGCCTCGAGCAGCAGCAACTTCACAGGAAGATGTCAGTGGATTCATCCGTGATGAACTTGATGAACATGACCCTGCTTTGCTTGAAAAAGAAGCAACACTAGATTACTTGTGTAACCTCCAACCTCACAGGTATGCATCATGTCCTTTTCCGCTTCAGAAACTTCTGTCTACTTTTTTCTTAGGGATTTTGTGCAAAATACTCCTCATGATTTTAAGAGAAAAAGAAACAGAAGTAGCATCAGATCCTGTATCTTAATTGAACAGATGGATTGTTATTAGCACTTCGCTCCCAGTTTTTTAAAAGAGTTAAGTTCACAAATCCCATTTTTTATCTGTTAGGATTCTTATATTTTATGTGAAATTGCAGATATGAGGCAATATATACAAAGATACTTCCAGACGAGATAAGTGGACAGACTTTCTTGGATATGTATGGTGATCACAATGACCCTGTGACAACAATTAATCCCAAGTACACCTACGGATTGAAAGCTCCAACAACACATCCAGTATATGAAAATTTCCATGTTAATGTATAATTCTGCCATTCTTTTGTGACATTAGAATTTTATTTATTTATTTATTAGTATTATTTCATTTTTAATGCAAGTCTAAGTTTTTCACAAGTGAAAATATATTTACAGCGATGTTTTTAGAATTCATTCTATAGCTTGTTTAGAATTATTTCTCCAATTCATGACATCTCATTGAGGCCCTAAAATAGTTCTAATCCTCTGTTTTCTTATCAGAGTCAGTTTATGTATCCTTAATGTTCTAACTTCTAATCACTATGTAGTGTTTGTTTAGCTGCACTTTTTTTGTAGGATAGTAAAGCCTTTAATAATTAATTAACTGTAGAGTACAAAAATGGTACAATAAAGGTATAGTTTGGGCTCAAGTGGACCCTCCACATGGTGGAAAACAAGTCCTGCTTGACCCCTGAATCAGAGCTTTACCAGGTTCTAACATGTTCATAGCCAATCAAAGAAATTATAAAAACTACAGTTTAAGAGAGTCTAAAAGCTAGTCTTGAGAGGCTGCTAACTATCTACAAAGTGTTGCTGCCTAAAACACACTTGACCATGGAAAAGTCTTCCAACGAATCCAACCACTAGGTGTGTTCCTGAGGGCAACTAGGAGTTTAGAACCCAATGTCACCTCGATTCCTAACTCCTCTGTTTAGAGCCAACTCCTAAAAAGGTCAGGGGGGGGTAGTCCCTATTTATTATGTTTCAAAGATTGTGTTTCAGGAGTTAAAAGAAGATTAGATTAATTTAAGCTTTATGGCAATCAATCATGCAAAAATGCAATAATTTCAAATGACAAGAAAACTTTGCTTTAAAATTTAAACTAAATAAATATGTGAGAATGAATAATGATCAATTGCTTGCTAGACCAGTGCCTATTTTGCTAGGGCTATGGAGTCACAAATAAATTAAATTAAACTTGACAAAATTACTAGATACATGAATCGATTCGAACTATTCACAATCTACAATAAACGATCATCCAATTAAATTGCTGAAAATGCACTTAGCAAATAAAACCAATGGTAAGTGAAACTTGCTTGCAACTGTGCCGAATCAAATAAAGAACCTTGAATAAAATGCTTTGAATAAAGAATTTGCAATGGAGTGCTATTGAAGTAAAGGATGCAATGTTTTGTGAATGGTCCTGTATGTTTTAATTAATTTTACGTCTCACTTGTGCTTAGGGGGATTAGAGTGTTGTACAAGAAAATGCAAACTGACTAAGGTGTCTACCTCCAACCTAATCCTTCAATTGAGAGAAACTGTTGGGTGCTCAACAAGAGAGCACAAGGCTCTCTCCTAGCTCCACAAATCAGTCCCAAGAACTAGCTGGGTGATCAACAGGAGGGCACAAAGTGCCGCAAGGCCCCCAACGACCTCTACCCCTCTAGCTCCACACATTAATCCTCGTTTCTCAATCTTGCAATTGTAAATTTTTTTTAAAGCTCAAACAAAGGCTAAATAGTATATTTAATTATTTACTGAAAAACCACACATGAACTTCTTTACTAGTATTGCAGCAGAATATAAAAAATGAGAAACATTCACATCATCACATAAAATATAGCCATAGTTATTTTGGGTATGGAAACTCCCAGATAAAACCCAAGATGGGAAAATCGGTGCAGCAGTTATATGAATTTTGTATTATGAAAATATGGAACTTTTACAATCAGTAGAAAAATTAATCCAACTTAGCAAAATGAGCCTCTGCAGAAACACTGGACAACTTCTAGCACACCTCAGCGTAGCTGTACGACCCTTGCATCAGCAGTACGGCCTCCTCTGCGCAGCTGTACGAATCTGTATGACGTTGACAGTAGCTTGTACGAGTTTCGTACGGTTGTACAATTGCCTCTGCCAAACTGATGCGGCTTCCCTCTATGTGATCTTGTATGGCCTAGCTCATTGTGGAAGCTCGGTGACTCTATCGGGTAATTGCTCCTCCGTCTTCTCAGCAAAATCTTCCGTTTGACTTCTCTTTCTCTGTATCTCTCCTGGGTATGTGTCCTCTCCACCAAATCTCCTTTTATCTCAATGGCTAAGAGAAAACCCTAACCCTCACTATGGATCAATGGATGCGATCCTCTAGTGAGATCAATGGCCAAGATTAGATTAACCATCACTTAAGTATTTCACTTTTCACTTTATAAAAGTTATTCCTTTAAGTCAAAATCAAATTATAATAATTAAAGTATTTTCTTAAGTCAAAACTTAGGAAAATCACTTTAATACATTTGGATTCATGTTTAATGTCTCTCTAGCATGCAAGGACACATGCAATGCTAGAAGACCTTCCTTGTTTACACTTTCTAACACTCCCTCCCAACGAGGAAGGGATTCTGTAGAAACCCCAACTTGTCTCTAAAATTCATAAAACTGTGTCTACAAAGTGCCTTTGTGAAAATGTCTACCACCTTCTCATATGTCTGTATGTACACCAACCAAATGATTCCTCTATGTACACAATCTCTCAAGAAGTGGTACCAAATGTTTATGTGTTTGCTCCGGTCATGGAACACTGCATTGTCAGATATCCCGATGCCACTCTAATTGTCACAGTGAACCACTGTAGCCTCTATCTCACACTCAAACAACCCTGAAAGCAACTTCCTCAGCCACATTCCCTCACAGGCTGCCAAACTGGCTAGCACGTACTCAGCCTCTACCAAGCTCAATGCAACTGACTTATGCTTCCTGTTGAACCAAGATACAACCCTTGATCCAATGTTGAAGTAGAAACCTGAAGTGCTTTTCCGGTCCTTTACACATCTTGCCCAGTTAGCATTTGTGAAGCCTTCTAACTATACACTCCCCCTGGGCTCATAAACCAACCCATACTCCATTGTACCTCTGATGTAGCGAAGTATGTGCTTCGAAGCCGTCCAATGCACTCTCTGAGGGTCCACCATGAACTGTCTCAAAGAGTTGCCCGCAAAGCTAATGTCTGGCTGTGTGTTGACCAGATACATGAGCAATCTGATAAGATGGCGATACAAGGTAGGATCAAATCCATCTGACCCTGACGCATCAATCTCCCTCTAGTTTGAAACTAGAGGTATGGCCATAGGCTTGTAATCCACCATCCTGAATCTCTTCAAGATCTCCACTGCATACTTCCCTTGTCCAATGAAGAAGCATCCGTCTCTCTGCCAAACCTCCAAGCCTAGGAAGTAATGCATCAACCCAAGGTCTTTCATCTCAAACTCAACTGCAAGGTTGGACTTGCAGTCGTCAATCAACCTCTCATCTTCTATAAGAAAGAGATCATCTACATATAAGACCAATATGAGAGGCACCTCACCTGTCAAGAAGTACCAATATTTTCCTAGGACAGGGAAAGTATGCGGTTGATATTCTGAGGAGATTCTGGATGGAGGATTGCAGGCCTATGTTGACACCGATGATCACCAACTGGAAGAAGTTTCGTGCTTCTAAGGGAGAGTTGGTGGATCCTACTTTACCCGTTAGATTGGTTGGTTTTACAGACTCAGATTGGGCAGGCAGTGTGGTAGACCGGAAGAGCACTTCCGGATGTTGTTTCAGTTTGGGCTCGGCAGTAGTGTCGTGGTTCAGTCGAAAGCATAAATCTGTTGCGTTGAGTTCTGTAGAAGCTGAGTATATGGCAGCCAGTCAAGCCAGCTGCGAGGCTTTGTGGCTTCGCAAGTTGCTGGTGAATTTATTTAGTCGGGAGCTGAAGCCTACGGTGATCTACTGTGACAATCAGAGTTGCATCCAGCTCTCTGAGAATCCAGTATTTCATGACCGGTCAAAGCACATGGAGATCAGATATCGTTTCATCCGAGACTATGTTCAGAGAGGAGCAGTTACACTATAGTACATTTCCACTGATGAGCAGGTAGCAGACATACTGACGAAATCTTTGGGGAGGGGCAAGTTTGTCTTCTTTAGAGACAAGTTGGGAGTGGTGCAGAACACCTTTCTCGGTAAGAGGGAGTGTTAATTTTGTACCTAGGAAAGTGTTCCCCTAGGTGACTTTAGCCTTAGTCACTTAGAGAGGGGATATGAAGAGACCCTTGCATTAAATGACTTAAGTGAAGCATTTAATTTGACTTTAAAGTGTAAAGTCACTTTTTGATAAATTTAAGTCGGTGAGTGAAATTAATGTTTTGAGAAATAAAATATGAGCAATTAATTTCATCTGTTGATCTAGTTTAATCTCCATCGTTAGATTAGAGGAACACTAGGGTTCACTCAAAAAGGCAAGGGAAAGGAATTTTGCATTATTCTTGAGAGAAGAAGAGCTGAGAGAGATGAAGAGAGAAGAAGAGAGAGTGGGCATGATTTTCGAGACACCCTGCTAGAGAGATTTTGGTGGGCACGGATTTCGAGACATCCTTTATTGTTTTGCACAGAACCCGAGGAGTGTACGGTTGCATTTATTGCAGGCACAAATTTCGAGGAAGTATAGGATCCGTACTATACGGTTTTGGGCACGGTTTCCAAGGTACATCTTTAGCACATAAATCGAGGGAAAGGACAGGCACAAGTTTCGAGGTTGCTGACAGCATTTTCCAAGCACAGTTTTCGAGGACTGTACGACAGCATTCAATGTTGTCTGTACTGTACGGATTTTCTGTTGTATATGCACAGAAATCGAGGGCAAAAATTTTCCATTTCTACACATAAATCGAGGCTAAGGTTTGCTTCTATTTCGATATTGTTTTTGAGAAGAAGATTGCATAGAAATCGAGGCAGCATTTGCACAGAAAACAAGGCAGCCTGTTGGGTTGAGATAAGTTGGATTTTAACTATAAATGAATGTTTGATTTTTCCTGAAGAAATAATAAAACTCTGTCTCTCTGACTGGTTTTCACCTTGTGGGTTTTTCCAAGGTCATTGGCCAAAAATTCTTGAGTACTGTGTGTTGAATGGCGTGCATATTTTTTTATTTTCTCTCAATGAAAAAGTCAAGTTACAACAGTGTTATTATGTCTGATATTTATGTTTATTTCCAGCATTTTAATTTCTTTAGAATGAGTAAACTGAGACAAATATTTTAACTAATAACCGGAGGCTGAAACTTGTGAAAAATCTACAAACAACACTATTACAGGCATCTTCCCATAGAAAGAAAGGAAGACTCTGATCATGCAGCATGGCTCTAGCTACACCCACTATCGAACGGTTCTTCCTTATAGCCACTCCATTCTGCTGTGGAGTGTAAGGAACTGTCAACTGCCTCTTGATCCCCTCCTGCCGACAATACTCATCGAAAGCATGGGAAGTATACTCAACCCCATTGTCTGATCGAAGCACCTTGATCTTCTTTCATGTTCGGTTCTCCACAAGAGCTTTGAACTCTTGGAACCGGAGCAAGAATTCCTCTGATCTCTTGCTTCTAAGGAAATAGATCCAGGTCTTCATGCAAAAGTCATCGATGAAAGTGACATAATACTCGTATCCTGTAAAATAGGTAGATGACATGGGACCACACAGATCTAAATGAATCAACTGAAGCACTCCCTCTGATCTGGAATCACTGCTTGGAAAAGTAGTCTTGGTGTACTTTTCCAAAGCAAACCCTCTACACACACCACTCGACTATGTGCTGAACTCGGGCATACCTTTCATCATATCTCTTAGCATCCTCAAAGCTGGATGGTGAAGATGGGCCATCCTCCTGTGCCATAGCTCACACAACTCACTGCTTCTCTAAGTGTGTGACAGTGCGTGGTGTGGCTCGAAGAGAAGCTTGTACAATTTCCCACATCTGACTCCAATCACTCGTGAATTAGATGGACTTGCTGACTTGGGAAAGATGTGAACTTTCCCATCAAGGACATATACACCGAAGCCTCTGTCCTCAATCATGGAAACTGAAACAAGGTTCTTCTTGAGCCTAGGGACATACAACACATCCATGGACTCCCTGTCAAAACGGACAGTCCCATGCCCAACTGCTCTCACCACTGTGTCATCTCCCAATACAACCTCCATCTCCAAGTCTGTCTCTGACATATCTGAAAACATATCTCGATCACCTGTCATATGACTGGAAGCTCCACTATCAATGTACCAAGTGGAGGAAGTAGTGGTGGCACTCAACGAATGCCCAACTATCATGGAATGCTCCATGTGGTCCTGAAAATCCCTGCTAGTGATAGAAGATGCTCTCTCAACACCAACACCTGCAAAAAGAGAAAAGTCTCTCTCAAATCTCGCAGCAAACTCATCAATCTCTACTGAAGCTGCCAGCTGTTGTTTCTTTCTCTTCTTATTCAGACACTGTCCAGCATAGTGTCCCATCATCTAACATGCAAAGCATTTCACTTTGCTCATGTCTTTCTTCTCCCCATCATGTTGTTTGGCCCCATCCTTGGAACCCTTCTTGAACATCTTCTTCTTCTTTCCCTTCACTGCTAAAGAAACATTCTCCTCATCATCCCTGTGATGTGATGAGCTTTCCTGTATGAAGCCTCTCCGTATCTCCTCCTGTGTGAGATCATCCCACAATTGATCCCATGTAAGTATGTTCTCCCTACCAATAATAGTCTGAACAAATATGGTCCACTGCTGAGATACCCCATTTAGTGTTGTACGCACCATCTCAAGACTACCTATCACCTCTCCTACAGCTGCAAGCTCATCTCTTACCTATGTGATCTTGGTAAGATATGATGCTATGCCTTCCCCTTCACCCATGCGCACACTCTTTAACTTTTCTCTCAATACCATCTTCATGTTTTCATTGGAACTCTAATAAAGATTTGTCAAAGATTTACACATCTGAAATGCATGGTCTTTTGCTGAAATGTGAGGGATCGATCACATGATCCTTCACTGCATCAAGAATGACCCTTCCTGCCCTCACATCCCTCTTCATAAAAGCTTCCTTATATGTTGCATCAGCGAGTACTACTACAAGATTTGTTGTTGTCCCATGAACTATATCCCATAGTTCATTCTCTTCAAGAATCAAACTAATTCTAGCCTTCCAAGGGCTAAAATTTGCAGCCCCTCTAATCTATCTTCCACTCTAAGACCGAAAACCATGACTGCAACCTATAACCTCAAGCAAGCTGTTCAAGACTTTTTTTCTCCAAACCCCAATTTTCTAAATGTTTAAAATTCAAATCTTTAATGCTGCTTTGATACCATGAAAGTCTTTGAAAGTTTCCCCAACCCAGTTTTTAGCCTTTTGGCTTCTCTGCATGGTTTAATGCCCAACCCTTTCAATGCATAAATTTTAACAAAATTTAACCTGACTGAAACACACGAGGTTCTTTTTCTCAAATTCAAACAATTCAAAATTTTTCTTTTATACTGGGAAATTAAAACTCAGAAAATTTCAGACAGTCAAACACATGAAAAATTAACACGCTTGTTTTTTACCAATGGTCCAGGATAAAACCCCTAAGGGAAAACCTGTTTTCTGAGTGAGATTTTATTTTCTTCAGGAAAAATTTACAAAAACACACAGTTGTACTTATCTCAGCATTTCATCTCGAAATGCATGTCAAAACCTTGCTGTACAGATTGCTGAAAATCACTGAAAACAGAACCTCGAAAATCGTGTTGTACGGCCTCACACGTGCAGGCCATATGGTCTGCAAATTCTCGATTTTTGTGCAAGAAAACTGTCTCGATTTTCGTGCATTGTACGGCTGTCCTCCTCGATTTCTAAATCGTAGAGTCTGTAATTAACAGCATTAAATGTTGTACAGAATTTCTTGAAAATCGTGCCCTGGTTTTCTCAAAATTCGTGCTGCTGTACGACTGTTCAGTATGGCCTCTTGCTGTACGGAATTCCCTTTTGCAATTAATGCATGCCTTGGAAAACGTGCTCTGCAATTTCTCTCTCCTGGTTCAAAATCTCTTCAAACCCTCATTTGTCTTTTTCTCTCTCTTCCAAAAATTTCTTTTGGAAATGATCACAAAACGAATAAACGTTTTCCTTGCCCTAGCCCTTTTTGTTCATGGTAACTTTCCTGCCAATCTAATGGTCAAGATTAGATTAAATGAAGGGTTCATATTAAATGCTCCATTAAATAATAATTAAATGACATTTAGTGCACCTCATGTCGTTTAATAAAGTTGAGCAACCCCCTTTTTCTATTTAATCACTCACTTAACTTTTTAAATGTGAACTTAGGAAAATACCAATACTTAGCCTTTTAATAAAGTCACTTTAAAATTATAAAGTGCTTGTCACTTCATTAAATGCACAAAATGACTAGGAGTCACATTTAAGTGTCCTTGTCCACCCCAAGGCAAATCTAGGGGGACAAACACTTCCTAGGTAACTTTTCAACATATTATTCACCCACCGTTTAGCTGCACTTTTTTAACATTGGCTACTTGCTATGTTATTAACAGTTTATTCGAAGGACAGGTGGCCAATCTCTCATTATATGCACATTAGTCGCATTTCAACCATCATAAACCCAATCAAGTTACTATTTTTCAGTTCTTTTACAAGTATGGGGGTATTTGGTTACATGTTTTAAGTTCATAGCTACTTCAACACATTTGGTTTTATTTTATGCTATTTGGAAAAATTACTTGGCGGCTAATATATGGTTACTATACAATTGTTTGCCTATTCTGAAACCATTTTCTTGCAGCACTTGGGCAATCCTGTTTTGTTATCACAACTTAGTATTCCCTTCTCCATTTGTACCTTTTGATACTGAGAATGTGATACTTATCTTTTATCGCTTGAAGGTCTGAATTATACTAGCAATCAAAGAATTAGGTCAATTTCATATCATCAACATAGGTAACTCTGCTTGCCAGGAACCAGATTGGATTTGGAACTGGTTGGATGAAAATTTCAGTCCTCTGGTCTACTAACTGAGCTACTGCCGCTTTTCCTGTTAATCATCTTAGCATGGGAATACGTACGAGATGATGCTTACCTTTTTATCTATCAGATTTCTGAATTATTAGTCATCAAGTAATTGTTTTAATATATTGTGGCTTTTCACTTTTCAGGCATTTGCAGTGCTGTTAACAGCAGGTTCCACGGATGAGCAGCTTTCTGCATTAGGAGAACTTCTATACCAGGTCGCTCTCTCTCTCTCTCTCTCTATATATATATATATATATATATATATATATATATAGATATAGATATAGATATAGATATAGATATAGATATTTTCTTTTTTTTTCTTTTTTTCTTCGTCCAAGGAAAATGTTGTGGGGAACCCCAAGGGATGCTTACCCACAATCGTGGATGGCATCCCTTGTAAGCTCGTATGTGTGTACTTTCTTCCAAGGAAAACGTCGCAGGGGAACACAAGGGTTACTTCCCCGCATTTGTGAATGGCATCCCTAGTAAGCTCATCGGTGTAGAATCTAAACTAGTGCACCTTACCTAGGAGGTGTTGAATAGGGTACTTGCTGGCATGGAACTAGCCAGAATCCCAGCAACATTGACAACTGGTTGGGCTAACCACTTTGGTAGTCTCTCTGTGTGTATAGAGTTTTGTTGGATACAACAGAGTTCTTGATGTAGAATTCAATGTGTTAAAACTATTTCATTGACAATAATTCTTTGTACAAAGAGTGATTTTCCACAGGAGAAAAATTAATAGCTATGTCGCACCTATATTCTCAAAAAGTCATATATTATCTAATTGATGAAACTGTGGTGTCATGCTTCAGTCACACTATAGCTACTCCAGATGTGGTCTTGGTTCAGATGGCACAGATCGACTCGTAACTCTTGTTCAACAACTACAACATCGGAAAAAGAATGGTTCTGATGAAAGAAAAGGTACTCTGTTTGGTGCAAAAATTACGGGTGGAGGTTCAGGTGGGACAGTTTGTGTGCTTGGTCGGAACTGTCTTCAAAGTAGCGAAGAAATTATTGAGGTAACCTGATTATTTTCCAAGTTCAAACAAAGAGAAGTTATTTACATTATATGTAGAGCAATTTAATCATTTTCATTATATTCTTAAATGTGCAGATTCAGCAACGATACAAGGCAGCTACAGGCCACTTACCTTTCATATTCGAAGGTTCTTCTCCAGGAGCTGGGAAATTTGGTTACCTGAAAATCCAACGCCGAGTGCATCCTAGGTCATAAGTTTAATGTCTTGAATGGACGTTGCATTGTAAAGATCATTGAATAGGGGTGTTATTAAATTGTGAAGATCATTAAATTGTAAATCAAGATGCTGGGTATTGGTCTAATTCTTTAATAAAAAAAATGTAGGATACCATTTAAGTTATTGAAACTGGCTGGCATGCCTTAGTATATAAAGGATGCTTGAGTGCTCAGAAACTGTATCTGAGATGTAATTCTTTTCATATTCTTGGACAATCTTTTTAGCCTCCACGACCAAGGGATCAAAACTAAAAGTCAATAAACAGAGCCATATCTGTTCAAGTGGAATGTGGTCTGTAGACTTTATTGTAGTTACAAATCAGATGGATTTTTTTTTTAGGAAATCATCGTAGACACTAATAAGTTGTGGATTCTTTGTATGGGAGACACTATTGTATTAATATAGTGGATTACCTAGAAGACAGAATACAATCTCAGTTATCTAGACAAAATAAATTCCAATTTCCAAGAAATATCAGTTAAGTTGGAATTTAATCTAATTTCTGTTTTGGCAATTGCATCCTATCTATGCCATTGTTTAACCATTGTATTTGCATCATGGGCATGACAATCATTTAGTTACTATTTAAAAGTAAAGACATTCCGTGTCCCTATTTAAAAGTAAAAACATTCTCCACACAATCCTGAATAAAGACGATGGAGAACCATCCCCATGGAAAAGAAGAAAGGATTTCTCAATCTGTTATAAAGATTCTACCTCAGAGGAGAGATAAAAAGTCTTATGATGTTGCAGTACATGATTATGCTTAGTGCCTTCCAATCTTTGAAGGGATATTACTGTGGAATGTTTGATTCAAGCCAAGATGCAAAGAAACTAGAGAAATGAGATTCTCTGTGAGCTGAAAAAACATTTAGTGGGTTAGAAAAATCTTGAAATGTGTTCAATTCAAGTAATAGAAGGAAAGAATGAGGCAATTTAGTCATCTCTTTGGTAAAAATCCTCAAAGATAGAAATGAAGGGGATGTCGAGGATGGAAATGGAGGGAAAATCCCATGTCAAGATTCCCTATGAAGTTTTATTATAATTGATCAATGTGAAAGAGCTGGATTATGAAAATAAATATCATGATAATGATGATAAATGATACTACCTATAGTTTTACATAAGAGATGAGAATGGTTGGTATCGATTTTAAGTTTAAAGTTGGATGGTTGGATGAAAATGGATTTATACGTTGATGGATATATCGTTTATTAATAGAATAGTTATTTCACTTCTAATACAAAGCACCGCTTATGGTTGCACTTCTAGATCCCAATAAAGAGTGTCACAATAACCTTGGTTAGAGCACTAGTGCCATGCAAAGAATTGTCGATTCATTTCCAATCAATGGAAAAGCTTATCAAAAGCAAGCTATGACATAAAGTTATTGTGCCACTATTCATTGAATGTATAATTGTTGAGATGTGTGGGTGTAAAATACATTAGAATTTTAGGGTTGAGTAGGGATTTAGCATATTATTGGATTAGGTTGAATTGTTGAGATGCTTGGTGTAAAATGCATTTGATTTTTAAGGTTGCATTGGGACTTACTTGACATATCTTCTTTTGGTCATGAGAATTTTGTATAATGTAACTAACATATATTTAATGCACAAATAAATAGTCATAACTAATAATTGATAATTAATTAACATTTAATTAAGAGTTATAGGTCAAACCTATTTACTCTCATGACTAGTCAATGCCTATAAAAAGTATGTCGTCATAAGAGTATTGTAATCATGCATTCATTCTATCAATTATACTTTAGTAGAAATCTTATGTCATATCTAATAAGAACAAGAATTGATTTTACATTGGAATCACAGTAAAAGCAAGACTTTTGTATGCTGCCTCAATTAATTATTGTCAGACTATACAATATGTACACTTTAAAAGCTGTCATTTCCCTACTCTGCAGTTGTTGGCAATAGGGTCATATGGAATCGTATGAACATCTATTCTATTTTTGTACCTCCCGTCTTACGTGCATTATTTCCCATTCACCAAAAACCTATAGGATCATATGGAATCGTATGAACATCTATTCTATTTTTGTACCTCCCGTCTTATGTACGTTATTTCCCATTCGCAGAAAACCTATAATCTCACTCGTGCAATCCACCCATTTTAATTTTTGTACACATCCATCATTTTCCTATGCAATGTCTTGTGCATCCCGTTCAGTTGTCGTACAACACTTAAGCCATATGGCTGCCTTTTTGTGAGGACGTGACTTCTCAATTATTTTAATCGAGATGACCTTAATAAAGCTTTATTAAAGTAACAATCCTCATATTATGGAGTACTCGTCACTGTATAAACATCAATGTTGTTAAACAATTAAATTTTTTTGTGTACCCCACCAAAGACCTTTCGTTAAGATTGTTGATGGACATCAAGTCCACAACATAGGATGATGTCATAAAATACATGTTCAAATACAAGAACTAGAACTACTTTCAAGATCTATGCAATGCCACTAGATGGGATGGATATGGTGTTAGCTGTAGTAGTGTTGATACAATTGGGCACTTATACCACCAACCTCAAAGAATAGTTTATGGAATTTCACATACACGGTAAACATTATAAATTATATGTTAATGAAGGGTCCATTCCCAAGAACTACATTCAAGATTCTATGCACTACCTTTCGGTGGGATGGATATGGTGTTAGGTGTAGAAGGGTTGATACAATTGGGCACTTATACCACTAACCTAAAAAAATAGTTTATACAATTTCACGTACACGGTAAACATTATAAATTATATCGTAATGAAGGGTCCATTCCCAAGGAAGGAGAACTAGGACCATGGAAAAAGGAAGAAGTACAAAAATGCATACAACAACAAAAACAAGACAAGTTTATACCCAATAAGAATCAAGATTTTAAATTAAATAGCCAAGTCAAAAGAATTCAAGCTATGATGCACATTTTTCAAAAGAATCTTGATAATGGTCAAATTAGAATCCCAAGCAAACTTTTACAACTAGTCAAAGGAAAAGATGTTGCCACGAGGGAAGCATGGTTTGTTAGAGAGAATCCAATCTATTAGGCCGAGGACAAAGCATTTCTTAACAAGGTGGCAATGTTACAAACATATTAATACACATAAATAAATAATTATAACTAATAATTAACATATAATGAAGAGTCATAGGTTACACCTATTCACTCTCGTGAATAATCAATGCCTATAAAAATATACCACCATCATTTATTCATTCTATGAATTATACTTTATTCAATATATTTGTATTGTAGAAATCTTTTCTAATAAGAATAGGAAAAAGAATAGGAATTGTTTTACATACACAATAAATTTTGTATTCCTATTTAATGGCTCCACAACTTAGTTAATTTTGTATACATTAAACTTTCTATTCATATTTAATGGCTCCAAACTTGGTTGGATGCTTGTGCACTTACCATATATTTTGCAATTCAATGCCTTCCTCTAGTATCTTGACATGGCTTCAAGAAGCAAGACTCCTGTGATGTTACCATTCTTGTAAAATCAGTGTTAATAAATGAAGAAAATTATTGGAAGATTGTCCTATATATATATATAGAGAGAGAGAGAGAGAGAGAGAGAGAGATATTTTGAGTAAATCTCAACTTCCAAATATCTTAGTTATTATTATTTGATTTTCCCCTTACCCCAATGATCAACAATGTCATGCCATTTTGGGTGCCTATTTTATTTGGGGGGGTGGGGGGGCGAGGTGGTGTTGTACCTTCGTGTCTTTGAAAATCCCATATTCTTTCAACATGTTAGAATAGTTGTTTGGATTTTTTTGGAAAAGTAGAGCCCTTACACTCGGGTTTTTCAAACACCTCAACTTGGTAGGCTGCACAGTGAGGATCAAATCCACACAACATATGACTAATTATATCAACACCATATTGTTGGCTCCCAAGACGATGAGGATTAGGTCAATACAGATTGCATCTAGGAACTAGGGTCTCAACAAAGTCATAAATTGAAGCTAGTTAATTGGACTACATTTTGTCCTCCTATTTGTCATGTTGCTCTAGATATTAAACGTCCAACACTTCTTTCTGAGGTAAAAGGAGCCAAATAGGTGTGGGGCCTTCTTAACTTTGAATGTTAAGCATGGAAACAACTTCATATACAATAGTTATCCTAGTCTAGATGCAAATAGTGTGTTGCAAGTTGCCCATACTCCCAAACTGGACCAAATTTGGAAACATATTTATAATTGATGAACACAACTTTCCTTGACTTGGGAGGAATAGGGAAAGACTTAGACATCTATGAGGAAAACTTTTAAGGCATAGATAACGATTATTTGAATAACAGATAAGCATTAAAAAATGAAATGGCCTATTGCTTGAATACCCTACTACAAGACTACATGTTATTTATTTTTCCTTCTAAAAGTGATTGGAGGATGGATTTATCATGCCACAATTTTTCCTTTGGTTAAAGTGCACATGGTGCTAGATGTCTTTTAGGGAGAAATATGGATAGAACATTGCTCGGAGTAGGCCCTACCCTCATAAGGATCATTGTGCAATATTATTTGCCAATGAATATTATGAAGATATCTATGTAAAGCTCTCATACCTTGTTTCTTCACAATTTAGGATTGAATTTACTGGAAGCATGCTAGGCCTTCTGAAAATGCAAATCATTGGAGGGTAGCTATTAGAGGAATTTTGAGGTCTAAAAATGGGCCTCATAAGGAAAATAATAAAATAATATTAATTTTGGAGGAAGAAAGAAAAAAACTATTTTTTGTGTTCGTATTTTCGACATATCTCCCTGTGTTTTTACTTAAATTTCGATCGGAAGAGCTTGTTGGATGCAAATTTTGATTGTGCATCCAACGAGTACCCACACTGCATACTTTTAACGGACCCTGCTACCCAAAAAACAAGAAATACCTGGAAAAACGTGATGATGACATCATCATCACATTTTTCCAGGTATTTCTTGTTTTTTGGGTAGCAGGGTCCGTTAAAAGTATGCAGTGTGGGTACTCGTTGGATGTCATCATCACATTTTTTCAGGTATTTCTTGTTTTTGGGGTAGTAGGGTCCGTCAAAAGTATGCAGTGTGGGTACTTGTTGGATGCAGAATGGAATTCCGCATCCAATGAGCTCTCCCGATCGAAATTTGAGTAAAAACACAGGAAGATATGTCAAAAATACGAATAAAAAAAGTAGTTTTTTTTATGACAAATATGTCAATTCAACCATTATGGTTGAATCATTTTATTGAAATTCTATTGGTTCTTGAATTCCAACTCACAAGAACTTATTGTTGGCACATTTTTTTAAGGCCCATTTTAGACCCCAAATTTCCTCTAATGACATAGCTTTTTTTTTATCAAGATGTAACCTAAAAATGAAGGGATTAGGGGAAAATCGTTTAAATAGGGCATATAAATGACATTGAGCATATTTTTTTATGGGTGTAGTCACTATAAAAACTATCTTATGGATGATTCCCAAGAAACTCTATAGTATCTCAATTGTGTTCTCAAGAATCAATGCAACACTAAATGAAAGAATGTGAAGGTTTAAGCATGTCACTAGTCTAATTCTATTGTCCCACAAGGCCATAATTTAGACAAATTGGTAGAAAATGAACAAAATGTTTCTTTGATTAATTAGTTCTATTACCTGAGAAGCCTTGTTGCAACCTAGCTACAAGGTTGTAAATAGTATTAAGCATGGGACCTTGTCAAATAAATTTGTGTGGGGCCTTGTCCCCTTTGTTGTCAAGGGAGTCCTTGTAGGAATAACCTTGCTCATACCATCAACATAGTTGAAGGAAAGCTATTGACATGGACCATTTAATTTGAGGTCCATTGTTGATCAATAATGTATGATACATTAAAATACCTCAAAATCTCTAAGTCTTATTTGTCAGAAGTATATATGTGTGTGTGTGTGTGTGTGTGTGTGTTAGGGAAATAGAATGTGTAAGAACCTCCACCCTTGCATATGCTTAACAAATATGCTAAATTGCGAAGAAATAAAATATGGAGAACCTCCACACTTACATATAAATATATATAATAAATACTAAGTTCTAATGCCAAACATATAATTTCAATTTAGTTTTCTAAAGAATAATTTATTGTTTTTATATAAAAATCATGTGTGTGTGTGGATGCACCCGCACTAAATTGGGGTAAATATAATGTGTAAGGGCCTCCACACTTACATATGATTAACAAATATGCTACATTGGGGGGAGGGGGGCAGGATAAAATGTGTAGGATCCTCCACACTACAATTACTTAACAAAAAGAAATACAAGGATGAGCAAACAAGTAGATAAGATTTTTGTATGTTTGCACACGATATAAGAACTTTTAAGGATAATAATGACAAAAAAAATTAAATGTTTTCTTCTTGGTCCATCAGTTATGTACCATTAGATATTAGAAAGATATTGCTCATGTATTCCATAGCATAATAGTTCACACTCAATATAGTAACGTTTCACAATCATTAACTCTTAGGGGACATTATCCCTCTACAACTTCCCAAATTTCCAAGTGGTGCATGGGATGTGTAATGGGCCCCTTCTAAGAATATGTATAGGGTTGACTAATATGAAGTTTACACACCCTTAGTAGGATGAACAACACTTTGGGATCTGTTTCTTTGGTAGCATGCAATCATAGAAAAAGACACATTCATAATCATGAAGATTCTTAAACTAGTCCAGGAATTCTCATTATTAAATAATATATAGATGTTCAATGGTAATGTATTGCAACACTAATATCCTATTCTTGGCCTCTGCAACAACTCTTTGATCTCTATCATCAACCTCAAATCTCCTCTTGATGGAGTTTTCTGCCTTCCATTGAGTTCTTTAGTAACTTGACTCATCTTAATTTTCCAACCAGCTATGATCACAACAAACCAACCCAATCATCTTTAGGATTATCACATTTATAGGGTGTTCTATTGACATACAATTGACTCATTGAAACTCACTCATAATTATCTTGTCATTATCACTCTGTGATTTTTCATGCAATCTTTTCCTTCCTTACATGCCTTAATGTATCAAATCTTTCCTAACACATCCTTGTTCTTCATGCCCTTTTGTTTCTGAATGCACCTAATGCCTTTGCAAGAAAATATACCATTCCCCCTAAACCTTTCCCTTTTGTGTGCATATGTATTGTGCCTCAGCTCACCTCTACCTTTGTGCCTACGCATGCACATTACTTTATTTTTCTCATGATGTCTACTTGTCTTATTTTATGCACTAATATGTCAATGCCTTGTCTCTAATTTGGATTCTCTTGCATAAAACTTTAATTTATGTTTGCGACTAAACAATTTCACATTCTTATGTAACTCTTGCTCACTTTTCATCATTTTCCTTCACCTTCCTCTTTACAAAATATTTAATACTCCTCTAGAATCCAAGCATTTCCATTGTTGGCTATGTTCTTCTACTTCAATAAGTATTGCATATATGTTGTGCAATGCATTTTGAAAACTTCTATATTTAAGACTTCTTCTATCTCCCTGGTCACCTTGGGAATTTGGTTGTGCAATTTAATTTTCCATGATATTATTTGCCATGTCGTCATTGCATTTTAATTGGAAGTTGTACACATCATTCACATTGAATATTAATGATACGTTGAATTCTTTAAGGAGTTCCATTGAGTATGCATTTTCTCCCATCTTCCACTTAATTCAGCATCGCTCAATATTCTTTGAATTCAAATTATTATTTGTGCCCTTAAGATATTGTTGTTTCCTTATTGTGCCATAAATTGGACTCTGATTTAGGATGAATTATACCTTTAATGTACATCCATACACCTACTTTGCACGTTTTAGCTTCAACTTGTCGTACTACTATGCATACACATTTTTCTTTGTTCTTGAACACATCTACATCATAGTTTCTCTACACCTCTATATTCAAGTCAAGCAAATCCATAACTCCTCTTGGGATAATCCATTACGCAATTTGAAATGGTGAAAATTCTATTAGTAAATTTTCAAAACTATAAGATGTGAATTATGCTTATACTAAACTAAATCCCATCATCTTGACTTGTCCCTAGCTAAGCACCTTAAAAAAATCCCAAACTTATGTTTGCCACTTTAGTTTGGTAATTTTTCAAGGTATGAAGCGCCCCATATTCTAAAACTTCTAAATCACATCAAACAAGGAATCAAGCACACACTCTACATTGCACCGTAAAGTACTTTCTCACTCCAATGCACGAACTTGACCAATGATGCATGATACCAATTCAATAAACTTATTGTCTTGTTAAATATTTCCACCTAAGCCTCCACTATGTCACTCATGCATCAAATTACCACACATTAAATCTTCAAGAAAATTGCTTCACCTTAAAATAACATCCATTATGCATAAAGTACTCCAACTTTATGCTTCTATTATGTAATCCTAGACACCCGCATCCTTCCCGTATATGGACAAGATATTCAGCCTACATGTACAATTCCTTACTCCATTAGAAGAAAATTGTATCCTTGTTCATCAATGTAATATAAGTTATCTTCAATGCAAGTCATCGACAACTCTATTCTCTCCCATATTTATGCTTTAAAACAAATGTGTAACTTCGTAGAAATTCAATACACCTCATGTGCTTTTGGGTCAATTTCTTTTGACTGATTTTTTTAAATATGATAATCAATATACAAGATAAACTACCTTGGAAAGAAGTAATACCCCCATGCCTCAAATCATGTATTATCACATATAGATCCAAGTCATATGTTGACTACTTATTTTGGATGTCATTCAACTTCTTGTTGAAATACTCTATTGGCCTCCCTTCTCGACTCAATGCTATTGCAATAACCACTTTTCTTGCATCATAGTCTCCTTGGAATACTTTATTAAAATAAGGAGACCAACGTTTGGAATTCAATAATCTTCTTATTTATCAACATAAAAAATTTGTTGCACATGTGTCCATCTAAATCCCCACACTTTCATATTATTTTTGTTGTGAAAATGTTGCTGAAATGAACTAGTAGAAATTGGCATAGCCATGAAAACCCATCATTTTAGTGACACTACTTGGTGTAGGCCAATCCATAATTCCCTTGACCTCTTTTAGATCCATGTGTAAACCTTCTCTCCTTATAATAGATCCAAGATACACTAACTCCTTAGGGAAGAAATGACACGTCTTCATACTGATGTGTTAGTGTTCTATACTCAAGGACTCAAATACCATCCTTTTATGTTCTCAATGCTATTCTTTACATCTACTAAAAATAAACTTGTCGTCTATATTAAAAACTAAATGTTCTCGATGCTCTTCTTTACATCTACTAGAAGAAACTTGCCATCTATATTAAAAACTACAAAATTACCATTATATCATAGCAACACCTCCATCATCAACCATATGAAAATACTTGACATACTGGTTATCCCAAATGGAATAACCTACCATTCATATAGTCTACTTTTGGTCTCAAATGTACTGTTCCATTGACCAACTTTTTTGACTCTATTGTAATGAAATTCACTTGTGGATTCTAAATTTGAAAAATAGCTTGTTCCACACAACTTGTCCATTAAGTCATCTATTCTCATAAATGGAAGTCAAACTTGATTGTGATCTTGTTAAACACTTTTCTAATTGTACACATAATCCATTTTCTACCTTTATTTAGTGTTTGGAGTTGCACACAACCTCATGTTTTCCCTAATCCATAAGTTCAAGAGTGACTCAGCTAATTATTAATTCCTCTCTATGCTCTTAAATAGATTGATCATATGCTCAACTTAATTTGGTAATTGTCACCCTTGGATAGATTATATTTCCTTTGAAATATTATCTTATCTAGCATACATTTTCTTTCCTCTTTGTGTGCAATGTTAGATACTCCTATATAAGAACTTTTACTTCCCCATAGACTTCACTCTCTTGGAAATTTCAGCTTCAATGTCACACATTGTGCCTCTAGTTGTTGTCCTTTGCACCACAACATAACATTCTTTCAACTCTTTGAATATGCTCATGAACTCTCTTATGGTGATAAAAAACACTTACTAGAGACTTCATCCTTCAAAGGGATTACTTGATTCATTGTCCTTTGTGATGGTATGAGTGTTTTTCCTCTCATCGTAATTGCATGTAGGTAAAACTACCATGGTATTCATAGCAATAAATGACAAGAGTCAATAAGAATGTCATTACAAACTATTTAATCTTTGCATTCACCTATATGAAATTTCACTTTCCACTAATTTGTTTCCATCAATTTATATCCCTTAGGAATCAAGAAAACATATATGGCCAGGGTGATTTTTTGGTGCTAATCCCGATTGTTTTCCATCTCTTCAACAACCATATTTTTTGAGCTGCCATAACCATGAATTTACCATTTACCTCCAACTACTTTTTTCTCTAAAGATTCTATTTCTTGTCCATCTCTCTTCCTCTTGTCTCTATTGTTCCTACATAATCATTTCTTTACTTATCATTATTTTCTCTCCTCAATCCAATATTGTATGTGCCCAATATACTCTCATTATGTGAACTGAGCTCTTTAATAAGCTCTCCTTATAGGATTTTTGGCTTCTGTTGTAATCACTCAGATTGCAAGGTTACCAGTAATACACATAAAGAATCATATAAACATAACATAAACAAGAGACAAGAACAGTGGATAGAAATAATAGCTTATATTACTCAATACACATGTGGGTTCATACAATAAACCAAACCAAGTTCATATTTGGCTCAACAACCTATTTTATACATTTACAAAATAGTTATGGTAACTACCTCTCGGTTCACTCAACCGACATGACCGATGAGGCCGACCTAATCTAAAATTAGTCAGCTAACTAGTCTAGTCAGCTAACCGACTAGCTCCTCCAACATCTCCCCCAAGAACAAAACCTTTCTTCGTCCCGAAGAAATAGGGGAGGTAACAAAATTGATTGTCTTAAGTAGTTCCTACAATTGCTTTGTTCATGGAATGTGATGTCGAATAGATGGTCATTTCTGTACGCAAATCTCCACAATGGCTTCTACTGTCACTGCTAGCTGACGTTGAAATTTTGTCGAATTGCGAAGTGCTTTCGGAATGTCAATGGTCAAGGTTGTGATGCATGATAGGGTCGACATCTTCTCCTGTATCGATAAATCTATAATGTTATCCATGTCGGGGCCCAAAAATTGTGCTTTCTCCTCTGTTGTGTCGAGTAATCTTTTCATGTGTGGACAAATATTGTCGAGTGTGTTGAGACTAGGGATTGCTTGGCTTATCCACTGATGCGCTTGTTTTTCTAATTTTTCTAACTTTGTTGATTCCAATACTATCTGATCTTGTATTGTGTCTTCTATTGCTTCTAGGAGTCCCTAGTGGTTCTTCAATGTCTTAATGTGCTCACAGGTATCTCGGACCTCTTGGAATACTTAGCCATAGTAAGTATACCAATTTCTTAAGACTTCCTCTGTAGTAGTGGACTCCTCAAAATGTTCTTGTAGTACTCTGTGAGCTTCCGAGAATGTTGTATAATGTTGTCTCAATAAAACAAAAGTCTCTCTCGCTTGTTCATCCTTCTTTGTCTGTAGTTGTGTCTGGAGGTTAGATATGACACTTTCGAACATCTGGTAAGATCTTTCTAGTGGTTTGTCGGTATCGGTTTATTCTGCTCCTAGTATGATTTTTGGTACCAAGTTTCTGCATTTTGTCAGAAATTCTAGTTGCTCTGATTTGAGTTTCTCAATTTGTTCCTATTTTCTCTATTTTCTTATATTTGCTTCCTTATTGAGGGCTTCCAATAATTGGTCTGGTTCTCCATCTCTCAGTTTTGGTGTTTCTACTACAGTAGTCAATCCTAGCTGATGTAGATGGATAACCGATGGTACTTGTTGAAGTGTTGATTGTGTTTGTTGATGTTGTTCTTTCCCTTTTTTCTTATGCTTCTTTTCTTTTATTTTCTTCTGAGATTGGTCTCTATGTTGTGCAGCATCTGCTCCCGTTGGTACTACTTATGTTTGTTGATGTTCTAGCTGTTGTTCTGTTGGTTGTTATGTTTGTTGTTCTGTTGAACTTCCTGGAAATTCAGTGTTTATCATATGTGTTTTGGGCAGGGAGTCAGTGGATGGTTGGGTAATTTTCGATGGTGTGGAAGGTGGAACTAAAGTTGAAGGTGGTATAGGTGAAGGTGGACGTTTTGAAATCAATGGGATGTTTGGGATGGTATCTTTCAGCATAGGGTCCTTGACTACTCGTGGTGAGTCATCAAGTTCATTATTTTCGATAAAACCAAGGAGTTCGGTCATTTCTTGGTCTATTTCTAGTAGGTCATCTTGTTCATTTGCAGCAGGTTCATTTGCTATGGCTTCTTCCTTTCCCTCATTGATCGGTAGTAAGGGGTTTCCAGCAGATGGTATGAAAGATGAGGTTTTTGTTGCGACAATTTGAGAGGTCTTGTCAGGATTTATTTGGAATGTCGATTTAATCACTACAAAAAATATTGGCTTTGGTACAGGTTTTGGTAATTGGTCGGGGTGCTGGGTGATAAGAAGTTGTTGCAAAGATCTTGACTCGGTAACTGGTTGTGTGATATTTATTTGCTAGGTATTGCAAAAAAGATCAGGAATCCCATTGATAAATGCATGTAGGTCAGCGTCGTTATCGAATTTTTCTTTGAGTTTTTCAGTTAACACCTCTCTATAAGAGTTTAGTGAGGGAACAAAATTTGGTTCCTCTTGAGCTATTTGGGTTGGGGATGGAATTGGTGGGGTGGAAGTTAAATCAACAAAGTATATTTCAGGAGGGGTGGCGACTCTTACCTTCTTTGATTTTGTTTGCTTGGCTTCATTTTCTATGAATCGCTTGAACTGCTTTTCAACAAGTATCTTTTTCTTTGCAGTGTCCTCCAATATCTCTATAGCTCTAGCGAATAATTCTTCATCGTCATCTGATTCTTCTAGGAGGATGATTCGATGCTTCCCTTTTCTTTTTGCTGGGCTATTTCTCTTTTTTCGGGACTCGACTATTTCTAGAGCTAATTGTTGGATATTCTGTTTTGACATAGCATACTCTGGTTTGTCAGACTGTGTTTATTCATCCGACTGCTCTCCCCCCTCCTCCTATTGTTGTGTCGCTGCAAGGGCTTGCTCTGTCTGTGGCACTGTTACTATTTGAAGAGTTTTTACCTCTTATGTTGGGGTGTCTTCCAAAGTGAAAGTGCTAATATGAAGGTGCACTTCATAATATTCCTCTTTCTCTTGGTCGGTTAGAGGCTTGACAATCTGTTGATCATTCTTTTTTGCAATGGCTGGTATGGAAATTTTGGTATTAGACTGTCGACATACCTCTGCAAATATGTCCTCGACTGATCGGTAGTAATCTATGGGATTAGATTTCGATGCATCTCCTTGCATGTACCAGACCGCAGTGTGGTCTAGCTCCAGCTGAATGTGTGCTATCGGGGGCAGACTTCTTCGGATGTTTTGGGGCACCCTCCATCTGGTCGTTGTGACCTTTAGATTTTGGAACCAGTTGTCTAACAACACTTTGGCTGCTTCTAGTTCCTGCAAGTTCCCAGCCATTGAGAATGGCTTGAAGCACTACATATGGAATCTTGTCAGTTCGAGGAATTGTGAGTCTCTGATGGGACACATGTGATACATCGCAATCCATATAATTAAATATGGAAATATGATTGCAACGCCTTCTTGATGACATTTTAGGAAAACAGTTTTGATGAGGTCGACTAAGTATTGTGCCCAACAGTAGTTTTTCCTGTGTCTTCTATCTTGTCGAAAAATTCCAACATATCAAGCTTTAAATCACACCCACGTCTTGTGATGGTTAGTCCTGTAGAAACGATTTTTGTGACCATCTTAGGTGTTGTGGCCTTGATTTGAATGATTATCAACCCTTTAGAGTTCTTTCCTATTGGTGTACCAGTTAGTTTTTCAACCAACGCGGGCTTTGAACCGACATAAACAGGATCACCTTTTTTAGATAACCCTGTGAGTTTGTAAATAACCTCACCGGATATCTCAACAGGTTTATCAAAGTAGAACTTCACGTTCTGATATCAGCTGATGATGAATTTTTCTATTATTTCCTTCATCCCACCGAAGCTTGCCATTATAGGTGCATTAATATAGCTCATGATGGTACTAGCATTTACTTTCTGTACTTATTTTGTCAGTTTCCTATCTATATATTCCCATTTCTTGATTTCTGCCCATAGTCACAACTATGAATTTTCCTGTACTTTTTCTCTACTGATGTTCTCCAATCTTTGCACTAATGGAGTTATGGCAGCTTCTAGCTCTTTTGCTTTGTTGGCTGTAGATATCGTCTTCTTTGGTGCCATTTTGTTGGTAGTAAATTCTAGTTTTTGAACATGTATACTAATCTCAAGGGTCTGATAGCTCTGTCTCTCAAGCTCTTCGTAGAATGATATGAATTCTTCATCGGATGCAGTATTTATAGGTGGAGTGGGTGATGATATGGTCTATGGAGATATTAATGGCATATTTGACCGAGAAGGATGCTCTATTGATGGTTCTTTTAATGCACTCTGGTTTTCGCGTTCCTTCTACCGGTTATCATGATGATTTGATTGGACCATTGGGTCCTCTTTTTGTTGATATCCATCATTGTTATAAAAAATGTCGGTAAAATGGGCGATAATCATTATGTCGATAGTTTTGATGTCAGTTGCTATTCTTTGTGCGGCTGCTTCCTCCCTGAGAGTAGTTCCCTGTCTTTTTTATCTTGCTAGTTTGTTTCTTTTTGTTGTTTTTAGTTTTTTATGGTTTTATAGATTTTGTTAAAAGTGATGAAACCGTTCTTTTTTAGAATTTTCAGTTTTGATACCACTTTAATCGAGCACCATTAACCAGTTTCTGAAATATTCTTCCTTATAGAGATCTTAGTCGAACTGATCCATTGGCATTGATTTCTTCCATTATGTAAGTTCCCATCCATTATGTGTGTAATTTCTTCGGCTTACCTTTTACCCGACTGTTATACAATAGCGCAAGATCTCTAATTGACAATTTCTTTTTTTTTATATGTTTCGGTCGTGCCATGCTTTTTATTGTTGCTTTTGAATTTCTTGGTGTTGTATAGAAATTAGTTGGTGTTCTTTTAGCTTAGCTAGTTGTGTAAGTCACTCCTTCTTAGCTTCTTTGACATTAATATGTAATATGTCGGTGATTACTGGTGTCTGTTGTCGGAAGTGTAGGGGAACGACTACTTCTTGGCCATAGACTAGTATAAACGGTGTTTGGTTCGTAGATCACTTATATGTTGTTTGGTGTGCCCTTAATACAACTGGAATTTTCTCATCCCAATCATCTCTGTCAGTGTTGCAATTTTTTGTTAAACCCCTTGTTAAGTTTTTGTTAAATGGTTATATTGCACCGTTAGACTAAGGATGATAATATGTGTTTTTTATTTGGTCGATTTTGAATTGATCTGTTAATGTTGCAATGGTTTTGTTAATGAAATTTGATCCTTAGTCACTGATTAGATTCAATGGACAACCAAATCTAGTAATTATATTTTCATATACGAATTTAGCAGCTACTTCATTAGAACAGGTTTCGACAGCTTCTGCCTTTGCCCATTTAGTAACGTACTCGATTGTTGTTATTATGTAGCATGCACTTGTCCTTCTAGTAGGGACTAGGAATGGTCATATAAAGTCGATAGCCCAAATTTCAAATGTTAAACTTGGATTTACCGATATTAAGGGCATATCATTGCTTGCTAGGGGTCGACCTAAACATTGACATCGATCACATTTACTCACAAACTTTCAACAATATTTGTATAATGCCGGTCACCATAGTCTCGACTTTTGGATATTTTTAGCAGTCGTATATGACTGGAAATTTCCTCCAGTTGGGCCATAGTGTGCTTCATGCATTATGTCTTCTCTTTCATGCTCCAAAACACATCGGTAGAGTATTTCATCCAAGCCCATTTTATACCGACTCCAAATACTAGTCGAAATGTTTACAGGTTAAGCTGCTCAATGGTGGGATACCCATCAATCAAGACTACAAACATGGACAACAAATTCAACATACTTCATCGAAATATTCAAAGGGAAGAAGCTAACTAAACAGGCACAAATACCAGTCTTTTTGAGATGGCCTGAATGGTCCAACATCCTCTTGCTTGAGTTTCATAGTTTTCCATCTCCCAGTCATATAATTCTGCATCTGAATTATAGCCAATTGAATATTGATTCCCCAAATGAAGTTCTCCATAAATATTTGGCTCGGTATAATCTTTTTTTTTCTGGATTTTATAAAGCTGTCGGACGTTGACTTCTTCGTCTATTGGTTCGGTCCAATGTTCACCTTGTGAAGGATGGATGGGGACAATTACTTTCTATCCATTTTCTTTAAGCTTTATCATTTATTTATATAACGAAATCGACGCCTTCATCTTCTGACCCCATGGCATGCCTACTAAGGCTGGAAAAGAGTTGGAACCTTCCTTAGGGTCTATGATTTCAAAGTCGACTTTTGTAGTAATTACTTCTATGGTCATGTCGACATTTCTCAATACCCCTATAGGTTTGATAAGTCCTTGGTCTGCTAACTTTAGATTTATGCTTGATTTGTTAAGTCGAGGTCTGCCCAATTTTTCCCATGTATCTCGTGTCATAATATTCATTTGAGATATGATATCGAGAACAACTTGTCGAACGTGATATCCTTCTATTTCTAAGTCGACAAGTGGGTCAGCATCACTTTTATCTTTTTGGTTTATCCTGCTACAAATATTCTTAGTTTGTTTATCCATACCGGGGTTGTTCTTAATATTGTATAACAAATCAATAAATTATGCTACCGATTTATCATTATGTATTAAGTTAAGTAGTTCTTGAGATAAATTTTGTCAGTTATCATCAATTGCTTCTTGTCTAGCGAATTCTTGAAACATATTTGATGCATCATTATATAATTGCTTTTTCTTTTTGGGATTAGGGTAATCATCTTTGCTTTTGATTTTACTTATTCTTGGATTATCATTGCCAGTTTTTGTTCCTTGTCTGGTGACTATTTGTAAGTTCTTTGTACGAATTACATCACACTTCTGAACACACGACAAGGCATTACCATTTTTATTTTTATTTATTTTGTCAAGCATGGTGGGACACTCCTCTAAAGAGTGATCACCTACACCACAATTGGTACAAAATTTTAGATCGTTTTGGTCTTTGTACGGACAGTCTGCGTACCGATGACCTTCGTTATAGAATGTGAAGCACTGGATCAGTCATTGTGGTCTGTTTTCCCAATTTCTGAAGAATTTTCCTCGACCTACGTATCCTCCCCGACGATTGTTCTCGTACCAGTGCTCATATCTTCGGTCTTGATTACTTTGTTCATTTTGCTCATTGTTTCTTGGAATTTTATCATTATTTCTCTGCACAACAACATTCGTTTGATAGAATGCATGATAATTCTATTGGTTCTTCATGTTTAAGTGATAGTCAGCTGTTGTGTGTCTTTCGACTTTGCAAATTGCGCACCAAGAAGATTTTTCATTTTTCATATTAAATGGACAATCTTTTTTCGCGCGAAGGCCATGCTCCTGGTAGATATCGCAATAGCATTTTGTCTGAACAAAGCGGACATCTTGTTGACATCTGTCTTTGGTATGTTCGGTCGTTGAGCATTTTGTGGACCAAATATCTTGTCCTTTGAGATTAAGGTCCCGTAACGATTTTTGCATGATTTCCAATTGTTCCTCGATATAGTTGTCGATGGGTTGTACCGGGTAATCTTCATCCATCTCGACCTGCAATGCCTTTGTAAGTGCTTCTTCATATGTTTTAAATGTGTCCAGACTAATGTGTCTCTGTATCTTCTGTGAAAGTCCTACAAGAAACTATTGGATTAGTAGTTTTTTTTCTATATTGTGATCCAGCTAGCTTAGTAGGTCCTTCAATATTTTATCATAATCCCATACAATCTCTGTTGGCTTTTGGACTGTCGTTTTTAAATTTTTTGCGGCCAGATGCTTCGCATTTGATGTTTTGAAGAATGATAAGAATTGTTGCTTCATCTCTGCTTTGGTCGCATTGGGTGTTTTCTCGGTATATGTCATATACCAAGTCATTGCTCACTTTCGCAAAGCAACGACGGACTGTGCCACCTGTCTATATTTGTTTTTTAATGTGTTTGCTTCCCATGTTGATTCACAGACGAACCAATGTCATCTGGGATCTTCATCACCCTCATATAGAGAGATGTGGGCTGCATCGTGCCCCATGTATTTTGGGTCAGTGTCTCCTTCAGGTGTTGGTGGTGTTTTTGTTGGAATACTTCCTATATCCCTTTGTTGTTCACAGTTTTTTTCGACGGAACTTTCGTTTCCGTCGGACGTTTTGTGTGAATTTGTTGATCCGTCTTCGACAAGATGTCAATTTAGTTCGACTCCTTCTATCGATGTCCAAGCAAACTGTTGTAGCTCAGATATTCTTCCTTGCGAATTCGACTGCTCTATGTTCTTTAAACATGTGTTTGACTGGGGAGGTGCTCCTTCAGGTCCCGGGTAGAGTAGGTGGATACTACGGTTGGATGGGTATGGCTGAAATGTAACCCAATTTCCTTCCTATGTTCGATGAATTACAAGAAGTTTGATATCATTTCCTTCGTCGTCTAGTCAACTCCATACTTCAAACTCGATAGCTCGTAGTCTCAAGTCTTCTTCGGCAATGTCCTGCACTCGGGCACTCAGGTTTGAAATTTATTGGAGATGGAGATATTATATCCTAGGGTATCTCAATTTGGAGAGCTTCACACTACTCTATCCACATATATTCCTCCATCGATGACACTTCTTCACCTACACCCTCTTCTTGTCGGTCATGACCCAACTCTGGCGGACTTTCATCCTGCTCTGTCACTCTGATGGCCATTTGTCTCTACAGCATGATGGCATGCTCTCTACGTTCCTCCCTTCTCTTATATCTCTTCTCTCTTTCTATTTTCTGCAAATCCAGAGTGATTTTGTGAGTCATTGTCCTAATTATTTCTTTCTTGACCCGACTTCTCATTACTGGCAGTGACATTTCCTCAGTTGAATAGAATTCCACTACTCTACCTGAGCATAGCCTACCTAACTCTTTAGTAAGCCTAGGTGGATCTATCTAATTTATTAGGAAGTATTCCCACTCCCTCTCTGTAACAAACTTTTCCCACACTTTTTGCTTCTCCGCCCAGTTGGTGTTAGATGGTGGTTCTATTAGTGATGGACGAGGCTCGACAATATGGCCTACTCCCCTATCAATCAGGAACTTAAACAAAAGAGTCGGTAATGAATAGAGAAACTGTTCGATGAATTTGTTATAGAATCTCCCTTCGATGCTCTCGATAGAGACTCTTTCCTCTACAACACGTTCTTCACAAAACTTGTCTGCCATCCTTCCGAGCCACTTCGACAGGTTTGTTCATCCACCTCTTATTAGTTTCTGGAGCAGTTCTTGGTCCTTAATATCTTCCCACTTTTTCATCCAATAAATTTTTCAAATATTGTGGCATGGATTCTACAAACTTCTCATGTGTTTCAAGAATAATTTTTCCCTAGCTTGTGCAATAGTCATCCTATTCCTTCGAGTGTAATTCTACAAGTAGTTTGCGATTTATGTTGCCACCAGTTCTTAATCTCTTGCTCTGAGATCAATTGCTCATGGTCATCTCATCTGTATATGTACTGCCGGCAACAAAACCAATGTTGTAATCACTCAAATTTCAAGGTTACTAGTAATACACATAAAGACTCATATAAACATAACATATACAAGAGACAAGAACATTGGATAGAAATAACAGCTTATATTACTCAATACACATGTGGGTTCATACAATAAACCGAACCAACTTCATATCTGGATCAACAACATATTTTATACATTTACAAAACAATTATGGTAACTACATGTCGGTTCACTCAACCGACACGACCGACAAGGCTGACCTAATCTACAATTATTCGACTAACTAGTATAGTCGGATAACCGACTAGCTCCTCCAACAGCTTCCATTTGCATATGTATAGCAATGCATAGTTATGTGCAGATTTTATTTTCCATGTCTTCTTAACTCTTTAGAGTCACTACCTTTTAGTTATTCAAAAGTCTCACCTTATTCAATATTCTTTTTTCACCCTTTTTCCACATCATCATGTTTGCATACAAAACTTTGATCACTTGTTCCATGGAATCCTCTATTCTTGCCAAATCTTCTTTAGTTTTCAACAACATTGAATTCCTTTTTACAATTAGAACCAATTGATATGCCTCTTCTGTGAAACACATTTTATGCACATTGATATTGTCTTGAATGGTAAAGGTAAGATAGTCATGTACCTTGAACTCATAAATTCCACCCCTCTAAGTGTCGAGTACCATATTAATAATATGTAAAAATCCTCGATGTGAGGTTATGATTCTATCGAAATAATGTATGCTTGTAGTCTAGAAGTTTTTTTTTTCGTATCTTCATTAACTTTTTATTGCATGTCCTTAATGTCTTTTGTTTTTCCTTTGAGACCCACCCTTGCTGCACGAATTCCCACAATAAGGAAATTGCCTCGTCAATATTGTACGTGGAAGCTTGAATTTTTTAAGGTCTCCAATATTCAATCTTCAATCACACAACTAATTTGTCAAGGATTCATGTTGATTCCACTGTAATTGGAAACTTCCACTCTTGCAATTTCTCTATTTTGCAAGATTTTTATTAATTGGGATGTAGGATCATTCTCTTTCCCTGACTTTATTCCTCATTTTTTTTCTAGATCTGGTTTAGAATCACTTTCGTTTGATTTTCGACTTTGTTTTGTAATCTCATATTTTTCAATCCTTCTCAATTCTTACATTTCTCTACCAATTTTCCCTCTAATTCTTCTATGTATCATTTCTATATTGGGACAATCTCTTTAAATTACAAATTTTGAGTTTCTCCATACACTCATATCCTTATTATAGTTTAACACCATTATAATCTATCAAATAGTGCAAGGGATGCACAATGGGTCCCTTCTATGGGTGTCCCTAGTGGTGATCTGTATGTACTCCAAAAACCCCACAATCTTTGCAACGTAATGCATAACACTTGGATTACTTTCTATGGTAGAATGAAATCAAGAAAACACTACAGGTTCATAAAACATGAAGAACCTTGAATTCGTTTACCCACTGTTTGACAGGATTGTTTACATGGATAATGGAAATACACCACGACACCAATCTCATGCTTAGGCCTTTACAACAATTCTCTCTTTTTTCTTCAAACTCATTCTTCCACTCAAACTAGTATTATTCCTTTGAGTTCTTCATTGACTCATATCCTCTTACTTCTCTTTGCATAGTATGATCACACACACATCTATGTATGTATATATTATGAACCAATACACATAGACCAAGGGGTTGACTTGGTGAGTTGTGCCATCAAGTGCTTCGTATGAATTCCTTTTGGTTTAGGTGCAATAGTCACATTGATGAGGTTATTAGATATGTCGTCCATGAATGTGCGGGAGCATGCTTAGGGTTTCTGAACTTGGGTTCCTTAGAAAAATAATGTATACATACATAGATACATATAGCAATAGGTTAGATCACTCATTTTTTTCCAATGTTCTTGGCATTTGGTTTGTTTTGTTGATTGAATCACCTTGGGTAAGGTGCA
>LPNX010221009.1:0-167330 GCA_001517045.1 Pseudotsuga menziesii | reverse complement strand
GTATATACATACATACATACATACATACATACATATATATATATATATATACAGACAGACACATGTATATGTATATGTATATGTACATATACATATTTAGATATAGATATGCATATATGGTTAACTTAGCTCAAGTAGATTGCCTCACCATGCTCAATCCATGTTTTCCATGGAGGTTGTGAGGTTGAATCCACTTAGGTTCCTTTGTGTTAGTTTTAGATGCTATCCACCGTTGTAATTTACCATGGATACCATTCATGTAACGTGAGGAAATTCCTAGAAGGTTTTGTTGTGAAAATGTTCCTTGGAAAAACAATACATATATGTTGTTATTCATGGCTACATAGAAGAAACTTTATGTGAAAGGAAAGTTGCATGAATATATTATTTTATGCTCAATATTTTGAGCCATTAGTTGGGCTCATCGTATTTTGAAAATGAGTCCAACTACTGGCTCAAAATGTTCAGAATAAAATAATTTATTCACGCAATTTTCCTTTCACATAAAATAAATCAATGTATTTATGTATACATATATATATATATTATACACACACACACACACACATACTTTTGGGAGAATAAATTCATTTCATTTTTGCTTCGAAGTAAAAATAGTAATGATACATTCATCTATGTGTATTCCATTGACAAAAAAAATCAATGTCACTACTATGGCTTTATGTCTATACAACAATTTTGGTAATGATAAAAATCAAGCGAAGTATTCTTGAAATCCTATCACTTAGATGGTATGTCAATCAAAGAATTCTTTCATTATCATTCGAGTTTTGATCATAGATAATAATAAAAAAATAGATAAGCCAATCACTTGTTAGGTGGAATTCCCAAGAAAACAAATAGATAAAACTAATGACTTCCAAAAGGGAAATCATCCTTATAACGTCTATACATATGTATGATAGAAAAATACCCATCATATATATGCTCAATATCCTATAGAAATCCATCTTGATGGTCCACTTCTCTTTGGATAAATCATACACTCTTGAGTTCTTTTCCTTAATGAAAATGTTCTTGAAAGAAATGGTTGTGAAGTGTTGTTGAAATTCATAGGCTATTGGATGGTATCCTAAGAATAAATATGTATACTCTATAATCCCCCATTCATAAAATCAACCACTTTTTACTTCTTCCCCACCGATCCAATCAATCACTACTCTTTTCTTCCCCGTTCATCCCATTAATCACAAGTTTTGAGTTCCCATATATTTGAATGTCCCTTATGTTATTGTCTGTTGATAACACTAGGAGACTGGAAAATGATTTCGACTTGTAGTGGTTGTTGTTTCTTATCCCCAAGCCACATTTTAAGGAGCACTAATGTATATCTATTATTAAAATGAGATATTCTTCTCCACTAAGACAAGCTTTTGGATTTTTCAATTTTTGTTACTTGACCAAAGGAATGCCTTCCTTTTTTGTATCAATCCACATGAAATCAAAGAGATTATTTCTTACACTATTTAGAAGTCATTTGGGTATGCAACCTAGAGAATGACAATACACATGAGTAACTTCAAGGCCTAATTTTACTATTTTTAATCTTCCACCTAAAGAGAGGCATCTGTTGCACCATGTAGTGATCCATATTTGTAATTTTTTAGAGACAATAACCAATATTTTACTCCATAACCATTTTCCTTAATTCAAAGTCAATATGTTTCACTCCTTAATCAAATGGATGATACTTTAAGGGAAGTAGGGCCTTGATAGTTCATTCTTAAAAATGAAGGATCTTGTAGAAAGATCAGATTTATTTTTGAACATGTATCTCCATTATACTGGCTTTTATGTAGATATTTAAGATCATATCATATTATTTGGCTTCCTCAATGGTTCCTTAGCTCAAAAATATAACATCATCTACATAAATTAAATGGGTGATGGACAAGTCTCTTAATATCTTGACAACACAGGCTTCTTAGTTTTCAAAATAGATTCTTCCTGCGAAAATTCTAAATGAAAACATATAGTGAATCAAATTCCTTTTGGATACTTTATAGACCTACTTATCCCATATATCACCAAAATGAACAAGAGAGGAGATATAAGGAAGCCTCGTCTCATCCCTCTAGTATGTTAGAAAATTATGACATTGATACATTTATTGGGACTGGGAAATAATTATAATAAAATCACACTTCTTTCCAATTCATAAAATTCAATTTGAGCTCAACAGGTATAGACATATTCCTTTATCATAAGCTTTGGACATATCCAACTTTATCATAAAAGATAATATTTTATTTTTCTTGATGGAGTGGTGTTATTCTTAATCCATACCCATAATTTCATGAATTTGTCTTTCATTTGAAAAACCAAATTTCTCCTTATGTATGGCATTCAAAAGAATGGGCTTTGTTGTGGACTAAATCCATTATTTGATTTTTATTGTTGGTGAATAGTTTATTTATATAGAAGGCGAGGTGATATTTGGCCTTTCATGTGCCAAGATATGTGTTTCCCCATATTTGTAATTGAAAAAAATACATTTTTTACAAAAAACACTAACCCTACGTATTAGGTTTTCAACATTCCGAGCATTCTTTTGAACTTTTCAAGATTTTCTCTTCCAAGTGCTTTGGTGAAGATGTCTGCAATTTGCTCATTTGTGGAATAACATATCTAATGAATTGCCTTGGCCTCTACATGATATCGAACCAAATGGTGCTTCATGTTGATGTGCTTAGTTTGATCATGGAATTTGAGATTCTTGACCAATTTGATTGAAAACATGTTGTCAATTAGTAGAGGAGTAAAATTCACCTGTTTCTCATGCAAATATTCAAGTATTTTCCTATGCCATACAATCTCCTTTGTTGCTTATGAAACAACCACACATTCTACCTTTATTGTGAATCTACTAGAACTTATTGTTATTAGACTCTGACAGGAAGATCTTGGGACAAAAACGGTCTTCACATAGACTGCACAAGAGAAATAAGAGAAGAATAATTGAAGAACAATACAAGAAATATTCCATTAATTGATTATTCCCATTATGGGTGAATATATAATACAACATCAATGAATAATTCGAATACCTACTCAGGTATTTGAATCTACCAACCTATACTGACTATAGAGCTAACTAGGAGTGGGAAAATCACAATTATAGATAACTAGTGCAAATGCAGATCACTAAAACATTTAATAACCAGTTACAATCAGTGAAATGAAAGGGGTAGGTGAACAAAGGATCCTATATTCCCATGAATCATGCAAACTAGCGCTAGAGACATTGGAAGTGATATAACTAATGGGGATCGTAATTTAACTAAGGATAATTGATGACCTACTGGAGTCAACAGCTGGACACTAATGGTGGCACTCTGAGTGGATTCCTATAAAATAGAGTGGATTCCTATAAAATAGGGATTGATCCATGGAGCTCCAAAATGCATGTAGATATGTGCAGTAAGTGGCAAATGTCCACTAGTTATGTCCCCTATGCACTGGTGAAGTGATGAGACCTCCTAAGCTAGGGAAATTAATCAAATAGACTTTATGTGGTCAAAGGAGACAAATGGGGGATGAATAATAATCCCAACACCCCCCTTTAATCCTAAATTTTGACTACCTGAGCCCTGGTTACTAAGACCAAAGGTCACCCATTACAATATAAATGAAAAATTTATTTGTCCATGAAAAATTAAGGGAAAAGGAAAAACTGCATGGGGAAAATCCTTCCTAAAAAATGGACTGAGATACACCAAAAGTAAACTACTCCAAATACAAGTAGGTGTGAACTTGATTAGATTTCTAGAGGAATATTTTTCTTGGGAAGAAGAGGAATATTCTTCTTGGGAAGAAGAGGAATATGCTCAAATTGACCATGAACATATACAACTGCATATGAGTTTATGGTACCATGTAAAGCAACGAAGATAATCTGACAAAGGAGCAACAGAGAGTGCTCATTCAACTTGATCTTGAAATCAGGTTCAAATGAGTCTTGATGTGCTTGATACTTCTAACCATGTGAAGTAGATTAGGCTCCAGATGAGAGGAGCATGCATCCAAGCAAATGTAATATGTCTCCATCATTTCTAATATTGTGAGAACATGAGTATGTGATTGAGCAGGAGGAGACAGAATACCTGGGACCATGGAGAGAAAATGCTTGAGCTCCAAAATATGATGTAGCTTCTAAAAATATTCATGAAATCACATAATGTAATATTGACAATTCATAACCGTATACTGACATCGAACCCCCAACAACAATTTTGAAAGAGCCTTGAGGTGCTTGATTTTTCACACAAAAACTGATGAGATCGGTTACAAGCATAACTGAGAGGCCTTGAATCTCTGAATTTGAACCAATTAAGGTGATAGAATCAGTGGAGAGTTATTCAACAATGTAGGTTCGAATATCCTATTCTGGAGTAGCTGCATGAAAACATGAGACATCAAATTTCTCAAGAAATTCTAGAGCATCAACTGAATGAGTCTGGTTTCGAATTGAATCAGTTGAAGATTCATTGGGATGGAAGGAGAGGTATTCAATAGTGGAGGTTTGAATCTCCTCTTCTTGAGTAGCTGCATGAAAACATGAGACATCAAATTTCTCAAAAAATTCAAGAGCAGCAACAGAATGAGTCTAGTTAAGAATTGAATTAGTTGAAGACTCTGTCATTTCTTCATCTTGCAAAAATTCATCTTCTTGAGAAATAATGGAGGTTGTAGGAACTTTAAAGGATATGTAAAATGCACTCTTCCAATTATTTGCACTAATATATTCAGTCTGCTAGCCAAATGCTTTGTCCAATCTAAACCAAATTTCACTTGGGAATTCAACAACGTCAATGAGATAGCGCATCCTAGGAGGAATTGCTCGACACATGGATCCATATGCTCTATCATAGTTATTGAACCAAATGTATTTCTCATGATTGGATTCTGGCATTTCCACAACTCCAATATACACATCAAAGAGATCGTGGCTATTAAGATATGCAATCATCTTCAATTTCCATTTAGGATAGTTGAATAATGATAGAGGAGGAACTGATATCAAATCCATAACTTGTTGTACTTGCACAAAACTAGAAAGATTTTTTTTGTAAGATGAATCAACCTCTATTTCGACAAAGAGAAATTTTCAAAGTCTGTCACAGCTGTAGAGACTTCTATGTATAGAATCCAGAGTTATCAAGGAAAAGATTGTGTGATTTATGTGGAAACTCAACTGCTTCTGGTGCATCAATGGAAATATCTGAAGGATATTAGAATATCCTGACCAGGATCTGATACCATATTAGATTCCGACAAGCATATCTTGGGACAAAAATGGTTTTCACATANTGAGAAATCTTCCATTAATTGATTATTCACATTATGGGTGAATATATAATACAACATCAATGAATAATTCGAATACCTACTCAGGTAGTTGAATCTACCAAGTTATACTGACTCTAGAGCTAACTTGGATTGGTAAAATCACTAGTATAGCTAACTAGTGCAACTACAGATAACTAAAACAGTTAATAATAATTTACAATTAGTTAATTGAAGGAGGCAGGTAAACAAAGGCACCTATATTCCCATGAATCATGCAAACTGGTGCTAGAGACACTGGAAGTGATCTAACTGGTGGGGATTGGAGTTTAACTAAGGATAATTGATGACCTACTGGAGTCAACTGTTGGACACTGTTGGTGGAACTCCGAGTGGGTTCCTATAAAATAGGGACTGATGCCTTGAGCTCCAAAATGCATACATACATGTGCGGTAAGTGAAAGATGTCCACTATTTATGTCCCTCATGCACTGGTGAAGTGATGAGACCTCATAATCTAGGGAAATTAATGAAATAGACTTTGTGTGGTCAAAGGAGACAAAGCAAGGATTAATAATAATCCCAAATTCCTCCTTATGTGTGGCATTTGAAAGAATGGGATTTTTGTGGAATAACTCCATTATTTGATTTTTATTGTTGGTGAATAGTGTATTTATATATAATGTGAGGTGATATTTGGCCTTTCATGTGCCAATATATGTATCTCCCCATATTTTTAATTGAAAAAAATACATTATTTACAAAAACACTAACCTTACGTATTAGGTTTTCAACATTTTGAGCATCCTTTTGAACTTTTCAAGATTTTCTCTTCCAATTGCTTTGGTGAAGACATCTGCAATTTTCCCATTTGTGCAATAACATCTCCAATGAATTTCCTTGGCCTCTACATGATATCGAACCAAATGGTACTTCATGTTGATGTGCTTAGTTTGATCATGGAATTTGAGATTCTTGGCCAATTTGATTGCAAAATTTTTGTCAATTAGTAGAGTAAAATTCACCTGTTTCTCATGCAAATATTCAATTATTTCTCTATGCCATAAATCTCCTTTGTTTCTTATGAACCAACCACACATTCTACCTTTATTGTGGAATCTACTAGAACTGAGTGTTTGTGTGATCCCCAGGAGACAACTGTTGATTCAAAATTTCAATACTCATGAGATATATTGAACTAGACACTCTAGTCTCTTTGTTACCATCAAAATCGAAATCAAAATACTTAATTAGTTTGAATTCATGCACATATGAGAGTACTTGAGTCCAAAATATTAAGTCCTCGTCAAGTATTTTAGAACTCTTTTGGAAGTAGAGCAATGTCCTTCACAAGGTTTTTGCATGTCGCTGGAAAGGATCCTGACAAAGAATGAGATATCTTGTATGGTCGTTGTAGGGTAGATAAGACTGCTTACAAACTATCTATACTTGGTTGCATCCTCAAATTTATTCCATTTTATTATGTGGGTTTTAAGTTTTGTTCCATTGAAGTGGAGAGAGGATTACATTATGGCATGCCAAACTTGTTCAACAATTCTCCAATGTTCTTCTTCCATGAGATAAATTTGTACTTTGGATTTTGCACTTCTTCAATTCCCAAGTAGTAGTGCAGGTATCCTAAATGTGTCATCTCAAATCCTTTCTTCAACTATTTCTTTATGGATGCAATGTAACTTTCATTGTTCCCTATAATCAAAATATCACATACACACATGACAAGATATACAAAATATCTTCCAACTTTCTTTACAAACAATGTTGCATCATCAAGATTAAAAATTTTGAAATTTAATTTTAGAAGATGCTCGGTTAACTTTTCGTACCATGCACAAGGTGCTTGTTTCATGGCATATAATTAATTTATGAGTTTGTGTATATTTTTTTCTTTCCTCTTTGAAACAAATCCTTCTGGATGAGACATGTGGTGTTGTTATGGAAAGTGTTCCTATGGCTGGGATCGAGGCCACCAACGTACTAGGGGTATAAATAATGACATACAAGAAATTACAAGCATAAATATAAACAAGGTTCAAGGGTTTGAGGGGTTCATACCTTACATACTGAAGGTTGATCCAAGATTTCTCTATCCCTCCTCTTGCTCCTACACCCAAGATATCTGCAAAACAAACTTCAACCTTCCTCAAACCAATTTAACCACATATAAGATAATGGAATAAAGACAATATGAAACCCCAATCACGATAGGCATTAATATATGATAAAAAAACAGAGATAAAATATCCATTACAAAATGATTTGGAAAGGGAATAATAGCACATCTTTATTAATCACGTGTAAGAAGTACATGATATACCTTCTCGTCATGCAAAGAACCTCATGAAACCTTTGTTCTGGATCTCTTGCTTCTCTTCTCCAAGAATATCAGCCTCCAAGATTTGAAGCAAAGGGAGATGACAACTAGGGAAAAGGTCGGGGGGATGAGAGTCCCAATTTCACCTGCATAAAAATTCAAAGGATAATTCCCCTTTCATGGACCCCTCTCCCTCTCTTTTATATTATTTTGAAGAGTTAGGGTCGAATAGGGATCAGTTACAACCGAAGGAGTAGTTCCAAAACCACTCAAAACACCCCAACTTTGATATTTTTCATATTTTTTATACTTTTTTACCATTACAAGACATACTCACGGTTTTCCTTAGGAAAAGGGGTGAGGGACTCACAGGTTTCCTTAGGAAAACTCACGAGTGGGTCAAAAAATACATTTTTAGGGTATTTCCAAGCATTTTCAAGGGTCGATGTCTTCTAAAAAGTTTTTCCTTAGTCCGACACCTTTCCAATGGTGAGGAAAAGAGGTTAAATGAAGTTACAAAACTATATATATGTATCCTATATCCACATGTGTCCTTTGAGTGAATGCCAAGAGTTTTCATGAAGTGTCATCATGCGAAGAAAACATGTAAAATTCGTCACTGACAAAGAATTGCTATTTTGGGATATAATAGATGCCCCATAATGTATGAGGTTAGAGGGGAAGAAAATATCCAAAATACATTATAAAAAGGAAACAACTGAGATGAGGAGTCGAAGATACCGGATGATCCAAGATCGTAGGATCGAACAGAGTTACCTGAAAGAGAGATAAATGTCAGACTCTAAGACATAGATGTCCATATATAAATGATTGCCATAAAGATATAGGTGGATCCCTGAGTGAATACGGTAGTTGAAAATTTTACAAGGAGGTTCAAACTCATCAGGATCAATGAATTTTTATTCAATGGGAGATTCTGAAGACTCAACAATGCAAACATAGGAGGATCGATCATCAGACAGATCAGACTCAACAAGCAAGTCAGGGATGGAATTAATAACAAATGAGTCGACATCCATAAAAAGGTTCAGCTATATTAGGGACTCTAGGAAGAATTCGTCCGCAGGAATGAGACCATCCCAGATATGCCACATGTCTAATCATTCATTTGGATCAACAGGGTGGAGAGAAGGCTCCAAAATCCCCATTGGATAGATCACCCGATCAATTGTCAGGACCAAGTCCCAAGAAGGTAAGCATGAATCTAGAGGCTTCTTCTCAGTATCAATTGGAAATTAGGGGTATGGGGCCACATAATTTACCTGTGGCAGGGCAGTGTCTACCAAAAAATTGGGAATTAACAAAGGAAAGACCTGGTATATTGTCGGTTAAGAAGAGGGACCAACAAATTCCAATTGATCAATAGTGAAAATGATTTCGTTATGAGGAAATTACTTCACATGAAAGAGTGTTGGAACCACATCTTGCATAGCATACAAATAATCACGCCTGAGGAGCATATTGAAGTCCAAGGGGTACTCTATCACCATAAAATCAACTAAGACAATATTCCCACCCAAAGTAACATAAGTTTGAGTAAGAATCCCCAAATCTTGGCTATTTATTATATCAAAATCCAATAACTGAATATTAATCAACATAAGGCTGGGAGATCCCATACCTCCCCAAGCATGTGCGGATAAAATACTAACAGAGGCTCCTTCATCGACAATAGAACGAGAAATCATATAGTGTCCAATATGAACCTTTGTTTGAAAAGATGCATCAAAAGGAAGGTGTGGCTTAGCTAGGCTATCTGAGTTAAAGGAAGAAATCTGAGGGATTAGAGGGGGTTTATTCAAAATGAAGTCAATGCCCCCTTTTCCAAAAGTTTATGCATCGACAATGAAGAAAACATGACTAATAGATAAATCACTCTCCAAAGGAACAATGGGATTGATCGAAGATGACATCGATTCAACCACTTGATCAAGGTCACTCTCCGAATGAAGAGTGGGATCGACCAAATTTGACATTGGTTCAATCACTTGATAGAAGTCACTCTCCGAAGGACGAGTGGGATTGACCGAATATGGCATTGGTTCAATCACTTAATAGAAGTCACTCTCCGAAGGAAGAGTGGGATTGACCAAAGATGACATTGGTTCAAACACTTGATCAACCGAAGGTTGAATAGGTTGTTGGGAAACTACAGGTTGTTCAGAAGCATGACATCCTTGAGAATCATACCACACTCTTCATACCTCTGAAATAGTGGGGCACTGATGAGTAAGATGATCTCCCTCGCAGAACTTGCAAGGGAAATTAGGTTTGTGTTTTGAACGATTAGTTTTCTCAATGGTGTCAAAATGACTTGCATTGGTTGATTGTTTTCTCCCAGCATAACTTCCAGAGGTTGAGTGGTTAGGATCAACATGACTTGCATATGTTGAGTGTGTTCCCCCAGCATAAATTCCATAGGTTGGGTGGTTAGGGTAAACATGACTTGTGGAGGTTGAGTGTGTATCCCCGTCATGGCTTTCAGAGGCTAGGTTACTAGATCCAACATGAATTGCAGAGGCTGTGTGGATGCCCCCAACATGATTTCCAGAGGATGGGTGGTTGGGTCCAGCAAGATCTACATATGTTGGATGGGTTCCCACAATATGAATTCTAGAGGTTGGGTGACTACCCCCTTGATTTCATGTCTTCTTCCTATTCTTCCTTATTTTACTCCTTTTAGACTACAAGTTACTAGTATCAGAACTTTCATCGTATGAGGTAGAAGGAGGATGAGGGGTTGCTACTAGTGAAGGGGAAACATTGTTTTGATTCCCTTGATTTAATATGCTTTCTTGAGAAGCATCGAGATAATTCAGGATAGTCAGAGTGGAAAACAATCAAACCGGTATCCCAAGGGTGAACCCAAGCAGATTCAAAGTGGCCATCAAAGGAACACCAACATTCCTATTAAAAGGAAAAGCACAAAAATCCCTTGGCATGTGGGTCTCCTGGTTGGTTTCTGTATGGGTACTATCCATAGTTTATGACTTAACAAGAAATCAAAGTCTAAGGTCAACTAGAAAACAACAACACAAAGAGCATGCCACTAGAAGAAAAAAAATTAAGTATCCAGAGCAAGAAAACAAAGGTACCTTCCAAAGGAAATTCTAGGATGGTAAGGGCCCAAAACTAACTAGTGAAGGGTGAAGAACAGTTACCTGAGGTTTACAATACATTGCCTTGGGTCCAACTGCTTGAATCACCAAACTACTTTCCCAAATTTTACTTAGGGTATTTTATCTCAAGCCTTCCCTAGGTATAGTGTAAATAACATTCCACCATAACTTGTGTAGAGTCCTATAAGTAAAGATACTAAGGCTACCAAAATCACAAAGAAATTTTGCCAAAACAATTGTCATTCTAGCCAATGTGCATGGGCAGGGTAGCTGAGCCCAAAACTCAAACAATACCAAGCACCACACTAGGTCAAAAGGAGGTACTTAGTAAGTCCCAAAACATGCAACAAATTTGGTGTATTCTCTACCGAGTATAGGAGGGGTATCTCCACAACTCAGTATCACACGACCTCATGCTTAACTCCTATGTTATAGGAGATTTCTAGTGTCTTCTTTATGAGATTGGATTTTCCTAAACGAAAGGACATTGTGTTTGAGTTTAAATTTTTGTGTAGTTAAAGATGTTCCTAACCCAAAAAACTAGCCTAGACTAGTGTGTGTCATCCCTAGAAAGAAAATGTTACTAACATATTTTAAATATCAACATTCTTTTTAAGGGATGTTAATTACTCAAAGGTAGCGGAAATGAAACCAATAGTGTTTTGACTTGAAAGTAGAAACAAGATGACTAAACTGAAAGAGATTCAAAATGAAAAATGAAAACTTCTACTTCTCTTTTTCTTTTCAAAATTAAAATGAAGTCCACAAAAGAAAGTCTTCTTTTTGTATTTTCAAGAAACAAAGACATGCAATGCACTTAACACTAAACCCTAGATTGAATGCATATAAATAAAATCCTTGTTATTTTTTATTGTTTTTTTATAAATGAAAAAGAAAAAAAACCTACAAACTAATGCATGTAGGTGATATAAACAAAGCAAAAGGACTTCTTCTCTATAACCACCAAACAGACCCTAGGATTCCCTAAAGTTAGATAAGAACTCTCTTGTGAGGAAGGATTTTATAAGAGAGCAAGCCAACTACCTTGGAATAAAGGAGTTAAACAACAAAAATAAAATGGATAGAGATCTAAAGGCTCCTAAGTTCAGTCTAAAACCTGCTAACAGAGGCTTCTCAACAACTTGCACAACAAGTTCATTCCAAGGAAGGAGGTGGGGGAAAGAGAAAAGGACAATACCAATGAATTCATAAAAGGATTACAAATAAATAAAAGAGTATCCTCAAGAAGATACAAAATTTCCTAGTGGTCATACAGAGACAGAGGACCCACGAGGACCCATCAGACATCACCAAACCACCCCAAATAACCCCAAAAGGAGTTAAAACCACTAAAATAGGGAACTCGCGAGTTTCATTAAGAAAAGGAGGAAGTGACACGTGGGTTTCCCTAAGGAAAGTCATGCGTACAACAGGAAAACACTACAATACAGTCTGGAAGTCGCATGCGGGTGGTGGAAGGCCTAAAAAAGGCCAGAAACAACCTTAAAAGGGAAAAGAAGGTGTTCAAATAGGCTTAAGAGTAACTCCTAACTTGCAATAAGGACTTAGAACCTCAATTACACTGGAAAAAATAATGCAACGAGACCCAAAAAGGCAAGGCTTCCCTAGCGGAGTCACCAGTTCTGTTCTTAGGGGAAGTGTTCCTATGGATGGGGTCGAGGCCACCAACGTACTAGGGGTATAAAGACTGACATACAAGACATTGCAAGAATAAATATAAACAAGGTTCAAGGGTTTGAGGGGTTCATACCTTACAGACTGAAGGTTGATCCAAGATTTCTCTAGCCCTCCTCTTGCTCCTCAATCTAAGAGACCTACAAAACAAACTTCAACCTTCCTCAAACCAATTTGACCACATATAAGATAATGGAAATCAAGACAATATGAAACCCTAATATTATATACATTAATATATGATAAAAAAACAGAGATAAAATATCCATTACACAATGATTTGGAAATGGAAGAACATCACATATTTATTAATCAAGTGGAAGAAGTACAAGATATACCTTCTCCTCATGCAAGGTACCTCGTGAAACCTTCAATCTGGATCTCCTGCTTCTCTTCTCCAAGAATATCAACCTCCAAGCTCTGCAACAAATGGAGATGACAGCTAGGGAAATGTTAGGGGGGATGAGAGTCCCAATTTCACTAGCATAACAATGCAACGACTAAGTCCCCGTTCATGGACCCCTCTCCCTCTCTTTTATACTATTTTGAAGACTTAAGGTCGAATAGGGATCAGTTACAACCAAAGGAGAAGTTCCAAAACCAACCAAACCACCCCAACTTCGATTACAGGACATACTCGCGGGTTTCCTTAGGCAAAGGGGTGAGTGACTCATAGGTTTCCTTAGGAAAACTCACGAGTGGGTCAAAAAATCCAATTTTTAGGGTATTTGGAAGCATTTTCAGGGGTTGGTGTCTTTTGAAAAGTTTTTCCTTGGTATGGTACCTTTCCAATGGTGTGGAGAATATGTTTAACAAATTTACAATAATCTATATATGGATCCTCCATTCGCATTTTTCCTTTGAGTGACTAACAGGAGTTTTTATGAAGTGCCGTCATGTGACGAAAACATGTAAAATTCGTCATGGAAGGAGAAGTGTTATTTTGGGATATAACAACATGGATACATTCTCTTTCAAGTATCCATTAATGAATGCAATATTCACATCCATTTGAACTTCCCACCCATTTTGTGTGGCCAAAGGCAATAAAGTGCATATGGTATCCCATTTTGTTGTGGAGGAGAAATTATCCTCATAGTCAATTCCTTCCTTCTTTTCAAAATATTTCACCAGAAGCCTTGCTTTATGCTTGTCAAGTGATCCATCTTATTTGTTCTTGTTCTTGTATACCCACTTGTAGCCTATTGGTTTGGTTCCAATTGGAGTGTCCACCAAATTCTAGGTCACATTCTTAATGAGAGCATCATATTCATTTTGGATGGATTCTTTCCATTCATCTTGAGCTGAAACTTATTCAAAGGAAGTTGTCTTAAGGTTAACATATAAATTCAGTTAAAATTCATATAAGACATCCATATATTCTACATAACCTTAATTTGAATCATCTTCATCTCTTCCATCTTCTTATCTATTCAAACTTCTCATTCCCATCTTTCCAACTTCATCAGTATGGACACTTTAAAGTGTCTTTGTGAACCACTTAGAAATTTCGATGAAGGTTCAGGTTACTTAGTTGGTGGTGCTTCATTCAATTCAAGATTCAATCTTCCAATCCTGTTAATCACATCATCCAATTAAACCTCATGTTTTGGTGAAGTGGTGGGAACTTCTTCATGAGGAGGTGATGGTGTTGCAAAAGGAGATTTCAAATATTGATCCAAGATAGGAATCCCCCCTTCAAGGTGTAAAATATCATTATCAACTTCATGAAATGTATTGACATGGGAAAATTTATCTAAATGGTCAAGTTTCCTCTCAATAGACTAATCATTGTTATTAATTTAAAGAAAAATTCCATCCCTGGAAAACATTAAAAAAAATTACCTTGTCATAAAGACGATATGCCTTGGTAGTATTTGAGTACCCCAATAAAATTCACTTTTGAATCTGTGAACCAATCTTGTTTCCTTGTTCCTTTGGAATTAAGGAATAGCAAGTGGAACCAAAGACTCTGAGATTCCTCACTGAAGGAATACAACCATACCACATCTTATGTGGAGTCTTGTTTTCCATATCTTGAGTTGCATTTATATCCATTAAATAAAATACACATAAAACTACATCACCCCAAATCATCAATTTCACATTCTTGAGAAATAGCATGGAGCATACCATGGTCAAACATGGACAAACATGGCCAAACATAGTCAAACACCCTCAAATATAAACTAATTATGCATTTGAACCATGAAATGAGAAAGCAACAAGATTAATCATTGAATTTGTTGCTTACATGTTTAATGGGTGAAATGTGCAATCAACTTAAGGATAGATGACAAGCATGCTCAACCATAGACAACCATTTCCAACCAAATTTAAATAACTTCAATGTCACATAAGATTTAATAAAAGTGCAATGCAACATAATCATTTACAAATGTATCAATTCAACATAAGTAAGCCATTATGAATGTTACAACACTACATAACCATTGAGAAACATCACAATGTTTCATAGCCCTTGATAAACATTGCACTGTGGCATAACCTTGATTAATTACTTAATGTGACATAAATATTCAACCATAATCAGCCACACCAACCATACTCAATAAAATTCAACCATGTCCAACCATAGTCAACATGGTTAGGCATAGTCAACATGGTAATCCATAGTCAACCATGGTCAATCATGCTCACCATTATCAACCATGGTCAATCATGCTCACCGCGATAGAATTTATATAAAAAAATTAATAATAGTTTTCCCCTTTTATGTTGTACATTGTTTGCATTTTTATTGAAAACGTGTTTTCGATTTCTTGATTCTATTACTTTGGACAAATAAAACAATCATATTTTTTTGAAACTAAAATTAATAATCTATTAATTTATGTGAATGCAAATTCAAAGGTAATAAAGTATTGCAACGTCATGAACCTTTTTCTTAATGAGAAAGAATGAATGTCAAATTTCAACATTGATCCCAACTACTAAATTGACCCTAGACATTATTAAATGCGCTCTCCTCTTAAAGAGTCACATTGTGGAGGACCAATTTAAGAAAGGTGTGAACCTCTTCAATACATTGATGAGGAAAATACAAATATTTGTTCCACTTCCTAGCTAGCATCCTACCCCTACCTCTTATCTAATTTATCCTACACCCCATCCTGTCTATTCCAATACCTATACTAGTATACCAACCACCATAATCCAGCCTCTGACTTTTCCAATTATGGTAAAAATGATAAATAGTATCTTTACAATGAGACCAAGAACGCTTCTCTAAACATCTAACCACTAAACTTGCACCTCTAAATATATCGCATTTTCACTCCACCATGACTCCAACAACCCATTCTACTATTCTAGGAAGAAATGAATCCATCCAATCCAAAATCCTATATTTTGCTAAGATGATTAAGAGCAAAACCTATAGAAAAAACACCTGATCTTGACTCAAAAGGGTGGCGCATAAAAATTGATCATGCAAGCATGCCCAGGCCCAACTACAAGAAATAGTATAAATGAAGAGAGAGAAATCACCACATGTCCACTGACTTGAAAATTATTTGAAGTCCAATATGGTCCAATATGTTAAAGTATTGTAACTTTAGAAGATACTCTATTGTACTTTTCTTATATTCCATCTTCGGAGATGTTATTCCTCCGTTCGAAGATGTCCTTGATGTAATTGGTCATGTAAAAGTCATGAGGTAAAACCTTCATTGTAAGTCAGGGAAATAGTACCCAAAACAATAATATATAAATGTATTTTGTGTCTTCCTAGGTAGGTCTACCCTAATTAGAGTACCTAGATGGCCTAGTTAGTTAGTTGAGACAGTTAGTTGAGACACTCACCTGATGAATATAAATAGGTGAGGTGCCTCTATTATTCACACACACCTTACACTCAAGTATTACGGTGGAGAGAGAGAGAGAAAGAGTATAATGTGGAAGAGGATCAACTATTATTGTTGTTGTGGTTTTACACTGTACTTAGTCGAATTCTATACTGAGGAAGTTTTGTGGGGTTTTCTCCCTTTTGGTTTCCCCAAGGAAAATCTTTGTGTTCTTTTGTGTGGTTGTGCTTGTATTTCTTCCAGTGATCCTTTGCTTATGGTTATGATGATGCTAAAAGTTCTTAGATATTGTATAACCATTAAAAATATAACATGGTACCAGAGCCACCCTGAAATAAGTCTTTGTGCATCCAAAACAAAGCTACAACTACTGGATATTAGGGTTTCATGCTTGAAAACCCTAGAAGGAAAAATCTAGTCATCTTGGAATTTTCTCTATAACTCAAGTTTGGCGAAGTCTCGGGAGATGGAAATTTTACAAGACGAAGAAGAAATCTTGTTGTACCTTTTATGCAATATTCAGCCCCAGATTTTCTATAATTTAGGAGATATGATTCCTCCAAATCAAGGTTCTAGCCTCTCCCAAAATTCATCCTTAAATAGATGACCTAGGGAGAATTGATATATCTCACGATACGAATGTCCAAATGAAAATTTTCAAGATGTTTCATATAGGGAAAGGACTTAAGTTTCCGTGGTCAAAGTTTCAAACCCCAAAGATGAAACAGTGACACATGGAAGTCCGTACTAGTTAGATATGTAGAACAGTCTTGAAATAAGTCACCTTGGGAAAATTCACATAAATACCACTTGGTGAATCCAATTCTTCTCTAACCTGTGTTGTTGGAAATAAGACAAAACATTCTACTTCAAGATGACATTTCTGACCCTTAGGAGCATAAACTTTGGGGCTATAGTAGAAACAAGATTGGTCATTTTTGTAGAAGAAATTAGAGAAAAACTAGGGCTTCCTATTCTGAGCACTTCCCACCACCGATCAGTTGAAAAAGGAGGAATATAAAACTAGAAACAAGATTGGTCATTTTTGTAGAAGAAATTAGAGAAAAACTAGGGCTTCCTATTCTGAGCACTTCCCACCACCGATCAGTTGAAAAAGGAGGAATATAAAACTCTCCCTATTAGGGCACATATTTCTAGGTAATAAGTTTCTCATTTTGTGGATTCTCAATTTTTTGACCTAACACTACTGTCGGGAACTAAGGCATTAGATATTTTGTAGTTTTGTCCACATTTTTGGGAAAATAAGTATGTTGCTCATCTCTCCTTGAGGAGGCGCATATTTCCATCCAAACATATATGAAATATAACTAAGTTGAAAGATTAGGGTTTCTCTATCAAACCCTAGGTCTGTTAGAAGCAATCTTCCAGAAAATCTTTGAGGCAAGTATCAAGTTATAGCAATCTCACTGGTAAGTTCTATCCTCTCTATTTCAATTTGAGGTTCTCATTTTTATCATGATGAAAAAAAATACCAAGATTGAGGAAAAGATTGAAAGAGTCAAGAACTTATAAGCATGGAAATATAAAGTGCTTCTCATACTTGAAGAGGCATGACATGGAGAACTATGTCAAAGAAGAAGCTACAGATCCAAAGGGAGATGAAGAAAAAACACAAGAAGGACTTAGTCAAATCCAAAAGGACTATTTCCATCTCCATTGGATATCACATGTATCATCCTTGAAGGCCCCCAAGGATATGTTTGATGTAATACAAAAATGACCTTGAGAACTCAACTCAAGGATGTGAATATGCAAATGTCATAAAACATTCAATGTTACTTCACAAGGAGATATCAGCTCAAGAAGCCATTGAAGACAATGTCAAAGAAGCAGAAGCATAGATTACAACATTGAATGGTCTTCCAAGTTCATTCAAGGGAGTTGTTCTAGAAGGAATACCACGTATGGCAGAATGCACGTAAGAAGAATATTAACTGGTGGAAAAAGAAGAAGAGATGGACAAATATGAGAGTCAAACCTTAACAACCCAAGCCAATAACAGAAAGAACAAGAAGGAATAACATTCCCGCAAAGAATAGAAGGAATATCACAACTTAGATGTTTAGTTGTGATGAGAAAGGACACTTTGTGAAAGAATGTTCCAAGAAGGAAGAAGGTAATGATGATTTGATCAAGAAGTACCAGTTAATCTTATAGAATGATGTTTGGTTATGAGTTCGAGACATGAAGGGACGTTTTTGAAAGTCTTCCAAGAAAATCTACAAGATCAAGTATACAACAGATCGAAGTATCAAAAGATACAAATCAAGGTTCGTGGTTTCTATAAGAAAGAGAGATTCAATTACGGAAAGACACTACTCTAGGGGATAGACACACCTCTTCAATGGTGGATATTAAACTAGACAGTTGGAATAATCAAAGTAGAATAACAGATCAAGCAACCTACGGGGTTTGAGACTCTCTACAGAGAATCACCTATGCACAGAAGGATTTGTACAATCTCAGTAGGCACCCATGGGATAACATATATATTTACATGAGGACCTTCAAGATTGACTAGAGTGATGGAGATCCCAACCTTTACTAAAAGGTTGAATATAGAATCCTACAAAGGAATAGAAGCTAATATATGGGTGTAAGAGAAAACTTGCAACAAATTTTGAGATGGAGGATCTTGATATATAGTGACCATGATAGGTGGCATATATGGATACAAAGAATATTAGTAGCAGAGGAGGCTACCTGTCACTCCAATGTCTCGATGCAGAGGGAGGATGGTGTTCCACCTCAGAGGGAGTGACTATGGTAGATCTCAAATTTCGAGAATCTTGACATGATTCTTAGGATTAGAGGAATGATGAAATCAGAGAATATTTTCCTTATCGAAGTAAAATATGTGGAGAAAATGATGTGGTACCTAAAGGGTATTGCAAAGATATGATGACTGGGTTGGCAGTGCTACAAAAAAAGTATCACTCTAACATGTTGCAGAAAAGCAGACGAGTGTTTCTCTCACTACAATCAATGATGAATATATTGCAGCTGAGAAGAAAGCAAGGGAAGATTCCTCAAGTGATGAGGAATATGATCCAGAAGAATTATACCAATGAATTAGATGAATATTATATTCTTATCTATTTCAACATTGGATAAGAAGGGGTGCAAAAATTCAACACCAATACACAGTTCTATGTGATATGTGGTGTAAGAATATTTTCTCAGTATTTTTGATCATGAGAAAGATATGAACAAATCCTCAAAATCAGACGATGAATTTGAACACATTGATAGAGAATCCAATAATTCAAGAATACAGAGATCGTGATGGACTCTAGAAAATAAACAAAGATAAGTATTTGAATTGTCATTTTCTATATATCTAGTTGTTCAATTATGTACATAGATATGTTCCTAGATTTATGAAGTATATTATGCATGTTAGAGTGTTTTGCATTTATGAACTGTTTACTACTAATGCGCATATTATGGGTAAGTGGCTTATGGTGTTGTCCAACATTTCATTCTACTTATCTAGAATGAAACCTATTTGTTGACATAATGTCTTGGTAGAGATGGAAGGCACCTAGAAAGTCACCGTATGTATACGGGATATGGATGAATGCTGTATTAGATGAAACAATTCCATAATAATATAACACATATCTTTATGCATAAGAATTTGTCATTATAAATATGTTGTGATTTTTTTATAATCATACAACTATATTTGACTTGTAGGAAGGATTGTATGAAATCACCTACAAAAGAAGAATGATGCAAGTTGTGGATGTACGATGCAATTGTAGATGCACAAAAGAATAATGATGCAAGTTGTGGATGTACGATGCAGTTGCATATGTACAAGAGGAGAATGATAGATAACAAGTTGAAAAAGGGAGTTGTAAAACTCAAGTATGTTCCTACAGAGGAACATATGGCTAATAAAGTTTGAGTGCTTCCAGACAAGCTTGGTGTGGTTCGAAAGGAACTACCTCCAAAGGGGGAGTAGTGATTATGATGTTGTAGTGGGATTGTATCATCCCTAGGCATTAGTTTTAAAAGTGATCCACATAATTTTGTCTCTATGATGTGGTTGGGATTGTATCATCCCTCAACATTTTTCCTAAAGTGATCAGGAGACTTTTGTCTCCGTGATGTGGTTGGGATTGTATCATCCCTCTACATTAGTCCTAAAGTGATCCACATACTTTTGTATCTGTGATGTGTTTTGGATTGTATCATCCCTGGACATTAGTCCCGATCCACAGAATTTTGTCTTCGTGATATGGTTGGTATTGTATCATCCCTAGAAATTAGTCCTAAAGTGATCCGCAGACTTTTGTCTTTGTGATGTGATTGGGATTATATCATCCCTGGACATTATTCTTGAAGTGATCCACAAATTTTTGTCTCTGTGATGTGGTTGGGATTGTATCATCCCTAGACATTAGTCCTAAAGTGATCCACAAAATTTTGTCTCCATAATGTGCTAATTGGGATTATATCATCTCTAGACATTAGTCCTAAAGTGATCCACATAATTTTGTATCTGTGATGTGGTTGGGATTGTATCATCCCTGGACATTAGTCCTAAATTGATCCATAGAATTTTGTCTCCGTGATGTGGTTGGGATTGTATCATCCCTAGACATTAGTCCTAAAGTGATCCAAAAATTTTGTCTCTGTGATGTGGTTGGGATTGTATCATCCCTAGAAATTAGTCCTAAGGTGATCCACATATTTTTTTCTATGTGATGTGGTTGGGATTGTATCATCCCTGGACATTAGTCCTAAAGCGATACACCGAATTTTGTCTCTGTGATGTAGTTGGGATTGTATCATCCTTGGAAATTAGTCGTAAAGTGATCCTCAGACTTTTGTCTCAGTGATATGGTTAGGATTGCATCATCCTTGGACTTATGTCCTAAAGTGAGAGGGATTGATCATCCCGTAATTGGATCATGTGTGTTTCATGTTATGATGTTGTAGATGATGTTTATGTATTTATATACTGACGTTGCAGATGATATTTCAGTATTTAGATATTGATGTTGCAGATGGTGCTTCAATATTTATATAATGATGTTGCATATGATGTTTCAGTCTTTACATACTAATGTTGCAGGTGATGTTTCAATATTTATATATTGATTTTGCAGATGATGTTTCGGTATTTACATACTGATGTTGCAAATGATGTTTCATTATTTATATACTGATGTTGCAGATGATGTTTCAGTATTTATATCCTAATGTTGCAGATGAAGTTTCAATATATATATTGATGTTGCAGATGATGTTTTAGTATTTACATACCGATGTTGAAGATGATGTTTTAGTATTTATATACTGATGTTGTTGATGATGTTTCAGTATTTACATACTGATGTTGCAGATGATGTTTCGGTATTTATATACTAATGTTGCAGATGATGTTTCAATATTTACATATTTTTGTTGTAGATGATGTTCTAGTATTCACATACTGATGTGGCAGAAGAAGTTTCAATATTTACATACTGATGTTACAGATGATGATGGTGTTGGAGAAGATGATCCAGTATTCAAATATTGATATGGCAGAAGATGATTCATTATCCACATACTGATATTGTAAGAAGATGATCCAATACTCATAGAATATGATTTAGTATCCACATATCAATGTTGAAAAAGATGATCTAGTACACACAAAATATTATCCATTATTCACATAGTGATGTTGCAGAAGATGATTCAGTATCCACATACTGATGTTGCAAAAGATGATCCAGTACTCATAGAACATGATTTAGTATTTACATATTGAGGTTGCAGAAGATGATCCAATATTATCATACTAATATTGATGATGAAGATGCATGATGTTGTTCCAAAACTTCCTATGACATATAGAGATTCACCCGTTACTCGTACATTTATGATGATGGTTTTTTTATATATAGAATACCTTCCCAATTAAGAGTGAGTGTTAAAGTATTATAAATTTGGAAGATATTCTATTGTACTTTTATTGTATTCCTCCTTTGGAGATGTTATTCCTCAGTTCAGAGATGTACTTGATATAATTGGTCATGTAAAAGTCATGAGGTAAAACCTCTGTTGTAAGTCATGGAAACAGTACCCAAAAAATTAATATATAAATGTATTTTATGTCTTCCTAGGTGGGTTGTCCCTAATTAGAGAACCTGGCCAACCTAGTTAGTTAGTTGAGTCACTCACCTGATGGATATAAATAGGTGAGGTGCTTCTCTCGTTCATACACACCTTACACTCAAGTATTGCGCCAGAGAGAGAGAGAGAAAGAGTATATTGTTGAAGAGGAGAAACTATTCTTGTTGCTGGGGTTTTACACTGGACTTGGTCAAATTCTATAATAAGTAATATTTGCAGGGTTTTCTCCCTTGTGGTTTCCCTGAGGAAACTATTTTTGTTCTTTTGTGTGGTTATGCTTGTCTTTCTTTAAGTGATCCTTTGCTTATGGTTATGATGATGCTAAAATTTATTAGATATTGTATAACCATTAAAAATCTAACACAATATTCCATCAATAGTTCATTTTTTTATGTAGCTCAAAAATATTGGGCTTAACATCCTAAGGAAAGACTACATTTTATCAACCACACTACAACACACCTTGCATAAAAATATTATGAATGAGAAGCACCATTTCATATAGATTCTATGATAGTAAGGAGATATTCATTTCAAGGGGAGATGAAAGCCTAAATAATTGACCTAGTTTCTTATAACAGATCCATCTAGACCATAAGGATGAACAATTTCATCCTTGTAATACTTTATTCGTGGCTAGGGAATGAAATCCGTAGAAAGTTGATACTACCAAACAAGAGAGGATAACACATTTCATTTGTTCATTTTGACCTACCAAGTATACCTAATACCCATGCCAATAACATAGGAAGAAGCAAAGCCATCTATGATCACTAACCTAGGGTTTTGAGGAAACATAGACAAATCCACCACTAAGAAAGATGTGCTACCTTGAACCTTCTCTATAAGGCCACTTGGGACATGACTAGTAGTGCTTGATAAAAAATATCCAAAACTTGAAGTTCTAGAGTTTAAGACATCCTCTCTTAAACTAATAGAACCTAAGCTACATGATCATGTACCAACAAAACCTAAACCATTCATTAAAATAACACCAATAACAATGGATTAGATCCACACACACCAACACCACCAACTGAAGGACTTCTATGTCTTGAAACACTACCACACCAAACACCTTAATTGCAGGTAATTTAAGTGTTATTCAGGCTCAGACCATTGGAAGAAGGATGGGGAAAATCACTACCTTCTCTTTCCCTTCACTTGAGAATGGAATTCAAAGAGGACTCTAATCAAGTGATCCTAGTCTTGACATGAAAAAAATGAATTTGGAATATTTGGGTATAAAACCTCCTAGTGAAGAACTCCGTCAATTTTGCATACATAGATAAAAGGATATAGATTATGCTCTAGATAAACCTTCACAAACACTCAATGATTTACCATGAGAGATTTCCAACGATAATTTGGAATAATCAACTTACCTAATCAACACAAAAATAGGTAAGAAAATGGATTCAAATTAGTTGGAAGGGTGGGAATATCCAATTAGAGAGGGTAATGGGCCCAGTCATGATCATCGAGATTGAAATCTATCCTCCATAATTGAACATAAGTAAGACTACTAAAAGTGCTCCAAGTACTAAATTGTAACACATGGAGAGACGCAACATCAAAATTAAATAAAGTTAAACATACCTTGATCCCAATGCAAAGTATGTATTTAAATAAATCCCTTTAGCCTCCTAGTTTATTGAGTAGCACTAGTTAAAACTACTTCATCAAGAATCTTATGAATGAAAAATAGAATCACTCCCTTGGTATCTACATGCATTTACCCTTCAAAACATGATTTATTATCAACCATACAAAATAAAAGGCCATTTGAGTCCAATACCATCTTTGGAATTGTTTAATTTCAAGAATGAGGGGGAACCTATGTATCTTGTTGTATTTACAACATATTACTATTTGATTTGACACACTTTTATTTCTTATAACTTTTTTACTATGACATAATAAGAATGTAAGATCTCTTTTTTTAAATTGATACTTGGCATGTTGTATATTTCCTTTTACTTTTATTTTTATTTTTGTTATAGAAAATAATTAATCAAGGTGTATACTTAATTGAAGTGAATACCTTGATTGAATTCTATACTTCAATTGAGGTCATATATTAACTAAACAGTTTTCATTAATCTAACATGACATCAGTTGAAGGTGTTATAAACCCTTAAATGAGGTTCTTCAGAATTACAAAAAAATCACTCAATCATTCTTTTTATAACCCATTGATCAATATTGAGTTCTTGACCAAGGATTAAAAAAATTAAAATCCTATCCCCTTTCTAAAGGATTTTTTGTAAATGCAACTTCCAAGGGGTGAAATACTTTCATGTCCTCAATGTTTGGTGGTGGAATTAATTCTAGTGGATTAATAATTGATTGGTCTATACAATGGCAATGATAATTTCTATCTTTAAGAAAAACTTATTGTATAAATATGTAACACTATTTGACGTTGAATAGAACACTCAACACAGTTTTTGGTGTGACTTGAAATGATGTCTACTCTCTTATTTGTCTACATGGTATTATAGTAGATACAAACCTAAATATTTCACATGAGGGGCTATGATCATGGAAATACACATTGCTAATCCTATGTAGACATAGTATTTGTGTAAGTGAAACTATATTGTTTCTTAAATGATTTCTATTGTGTGTCCTTAATATTGTGCAAGGCACTTTTCATTAGTGGTATCTATTCTTACATGAGTTGTCCATCAATTTTTCATATACATGTGACTCAAGGTGGGTCAATGTTTTTGAATGAAACATGTTGAATTCTCTAAGAGAACATGTTAAATTTAATATCTATGCATGTTGTTCACTGGTGAACATCTATTGGTTCATTATCTATGAAATTATTGGGATCAAATTGTACAACTTTTACGGTTCTATAAAGTCCATGAAATGTCGATTAGTGATTAAGAGATCCATATAGAAACTAGTGGGAAAATATTACAATTGTTTATATTTTAGTGTAAGTGTCAATCCATAGCATGGGTGTTACTTGTACTTTAGATCAACTCAAACGATTAGTATGGATAAATTTAAATGTACTTGAGAATAAGTCACAAGCTTGTGTGTCCAAGATCACATGAAGCTTGTGTCGCTATGTTGATGTGGTGGTTACCAAGACGTTGTGTCCCTTGGAAAGAACAAAAGTGTTGGTAATTTCCAAGAGTGATAGTGATTAATGGAGTATATTGCCATAGATTTCTCATAGATTCCATAAAAATAACTAAAGTGTCCCATGATCTACAATTTTTCATGTTTGAGGTGTGTGAGCAAGTTTTATGTTTGATTTCTCTACAATCTATTAAGTGGGATTGCTATCCTCAAATTTAGGTGTTTCCAATCGGAAAAATTATTTTGTTGACATGACCACATGGTTATGAAAATATGCTAGCCAAATTCCTTATGAGAAGAAAATTTATAAGCTATAAGTTTGTAACTCTATTGTAATTCATTGGTAGTTCTAATAATAAAATTGAGAAGGGACAAATTTGTAGGAAAAAATACTTTCCCAAGACTTAATTATGGAAACCATAGATAGGATAATGAATTTCTTATGTGTTTGGCCACTATATTCTCCTCTTCTACTATGAATGGAAGTTTACACTCCCTCCGAGATTTCTCATGACCTCTTAAGATGACAAATTTATAAGATGATAAACAATAAGGATAATTTAAAGAATAGTGAATTTGGTAGCAACTAAAATTTCAACTAAGTAGAGGTATGGTTGGCCAAGTTTGCAAAGTCATCTCATGTTCATTGTTGGGAAGGATCAATCTAGTCATATGCTTAAGCCTTGAAAGAGAAGGGGATGGACACAAATATTATAAATGTTCAAAGGTTGGATTTGAGGCTAGAATCTTCAAGAAATGAATATGTGTATGTAAACTTCCCACCAGTGCAATGCCACCATTTCTTGCAACTGAATCTAAACAACATTTCTAGTTTGTCTTCATCATTTACAATTGGTTTAGGGCACAATGTTTATCTTTGAAATTCTAGGATGAAGAATTTTTTCCAGTTATAGAAAATATTAAGCTATTAGACCACAAAATTAGAGTTGTAGCAATGAAATAAGTATACTTTTTGTGGTTTATGCAGTAGCAATGTTACTTTGGATGTTAAGCTTCTATGTGTGTCATAGGAGGCCTAGATCTACAAAAATATGGTTTCTTTTATCTCATGTGTGTCAAGGATTGGTGAATGGAGCATAATGCATAGATACATTAATGTGTGTTCCACAATGCATAGAGGGGTCAAAAATATTCATTGGTTATAACACCGGTGGTATGAGGATTAGTTGGTGTGTCTATTTTGATCACTTCATGTTGTTCCTAACATGAGAATTAGATGGATTGGTGTGTTTGAGTTGAGATGGATAGCTTGGTTGGTGTGTCCAAGCTACAAGGTCAAATGTTGTCAACCATGGTCATCATGGAAAACTACAATCATCTACAATCAAACATGGTCAACAATAGATAACCATGGCCAACCAAATGAATGCCAAAATTTGGTTATAACCATAAAATTAGACATAAATATCGAGGAATGTCATAATCCAAGATAACCAATGGTATGAGGATTACTTAGTGTGCCCAAGTTGATCCCTTGCTTGGTGTTACCAAGATGAGCATTAGATGGATTGTTGTGTCCAAGATGAGATGGATAACTTGCTTGGTGTGTTTGAGATGTTAGGTTTCTTTATGTGTTCAAGATATAAGGTTTGGTCTTTGCAGTGATGAATATGTGAGCTCAACGTAACTAGGATATTTGGATGTGTATCCTCGTTTTTAGGTGCATAAATCAAGTATTATATTGGAACTTGCTTAAGCATAAGCATAGATAATTCACATCAACACGACATAATTGATTTGAGTCCTTGAAGTGAAAAAATATTATATTACACTATGTTATAATATTCAACCCATATAGACATTAGGATTATTCATTATTTGATCTTCCTAAATTCCTAGACCTAGTTGTTGACACCATAGTTAATTTCCTAGTACTAGTCCTCATTGTTTTTATCATCTGGACTATCTAATTGTCATTTTAGCCTTAATTACCCATCCATGCATGACCATTTGGAGCTAATTCTCCCATTCTCCTTGATTTTAGGGATAAAGGGATCCTTCCTCAATTCCATGCAACTTTGGAGTGCTTTTGGTAGTTATGAAATCAATTAGACACTAGTTAAATGACTTATGCTCCCTCCTTGACTATCTATGCTAATTCTTAGAACCAAAACTCTCTAATGCGACTTGCATGCCTATCTACCATCAGTTAACCACCACTCACACTCAGTTAACTGATATCATCAGGTGTTACATCTAGTTCTATGTCTAGTGGGTAGTTTAAGTCTATCTAAGCATGCCACATGTGTGGAGTTCAACCACCTCTTTAGACTCATGATTTTTTCCTTTGATATTGTATTATATATTTACACATAATACTAAATAATAATGTATGTCCAGTATTTTTCCAATTGTTCTTCAATTCTTTGTGTCATAGCACATTATTCTTCTATATTTTTCCTGTACAATCTGTGTGAAGATTATTTTTGTCACAAGATATTCCTGTAAAAATATTATATGGTATCATATCCTGGTTAGGCCATTTAAATATCCCTCATATACTTCCATTGATGCACCATAAGCAACTGGGTTCCACATAAATCTAGATATATTTTCATTTCTCCCTATGGATTTATCTAGAGATGTCTAGCCAAGTGTGAAGCACCCTGATAATGTGCTCATTGTCAAAGTAGAGTGTGATTTAGCTTACAAAATTTTTCTTTCAAGTTTTTTGTAGGTATTCATTTCTCTCACTCATAGCGCAACAACAAAGCATGGATATATACAAGGTAGTAACCTTGAATTCCTTCAATTACCATGAATGGAAAGCCAAGATCAAGATTCTATTGCACAACAAAGGTCTCTATAGAGTTACTATGATTTTAGAAATTGAGCCAAATGTAGTTGCTAAGAAAGAAAAGTGGCATAACAAGAAGGATGAATCCCATGGTTTTCTTTGTCTCTCTATTTCTCTTGAGATTATTTTTAATCTTATTGGCTTGACAAGCCCAAATGAAATGTGGACCAAACTTGAATCCCTCTTTGGAAAGCAGGATGAACTTAGAGGACATCAATTGGATAATGAGTTGATCTCATTGAGACCAAGTGATTTCGAAACCATTTAAGAATTCATCACCAAGTTCAAGTCACTAGTGATTCTGCTTAAGTGGTGTGGGATTGATAAGAAAGAAGAGAAATTAGTTCTTTCCATCCTATCTAAACTAGGGCCGAAATACTCAATTTTTGTGTCAACATCCAATGCTACTAAGTTTGAAATTCAAAATTGGAGGATGCCATCCCTGGATGAATTCATAGATTCTCTCACCTAATAGAAAGTCAAGCTGGTCCAAATGGGGACACAAAAAACCTCCAAATACCATGCGCTTACAGCTCTTGACAGAAAGAATTCCAAGTACAAAGGGAAGAAAAAAATGAAGGAGAAGAAGCCAAAGTCATATTTTGAAGATGAAGGTTCCTATTCTACTGATGAAGGTTTGAATTCCAAGAAGAAGAGTAACAAGAAAGGGAGCTCGTAGGAGTCACCAAAATTGTAGTGGGTATTTCTCCCTCGCTACGTGCAAAAGCACCAACCTTAGATCGATGTGATCGTAAGGAAGAGTTCAATGGGAAATAAAATAACAAGTTAGACTAATAACATATATAAAATATTTTTTAACGTTTTTTAATATAAATCGGCTAAACTAAACTAATGAAAATAAATAAAAATACCCCTCTTTTCTGTAGAATGAGCCACCGTATCCTTCCTCAAAAGTGGTTCTGCAGCTCCACGGGTTGGTTCTCCAATGATCTCCATGGACAGGTGTCAAACAGGGAGAGGATCCAATATGGGTACGAAGAATGTCTCAACATACACCGTGGGAATGGTATGGAGACGAGAATGATGGAAAAGGAGTATGTGAATACCTGAGAGAAAACGTGTCACAGTGTACTCACAAATGGAAATGTGAAAAAATGTGTTTTGGGAGAGCCCTTCACAATGTATTTATAGTATGGTCTAGGGTTTTTTAACCCAATGTGGTAACCCATGGTATTTTCCTGTGGTTTTCTGACCTTTTCTCTTTTTTAGGGTTTTTAACCCTTTTTGGGAGAGAGTGAAGGTAAACCATAATAAATTTCCACTGTCCCTTCATTTATGAGAAGGAATAATGGTGTCTTATACCATTTTTTTGGAAATACAATTGTGAAGGTCAAAAGTAAGGGAAATATGGTAAGAATATGATGTATATATATGGTTTAGACCATGTAGAGCTAGGTGAACACTTTTTAGTGTTAACATTTTTCACATTCAAAAATCTTGTTTTAAGAAGAATATGTACATCATGATTCAATTTCTTGAAATGCACAACATTGATGTTCCATATTTTGCAAGAAAGAAAGGAATTAAAAAGTCTATTGATCCCTAGGAGCACTGCCACAATGCGCAATTCAAAGGTAATGATTGGAATGCTTTAATTGCTAGATTTAATCCTTTTCCCATATCTCTAATTTTGATACACATTCTGATATATCAGAATCATAAATATCATTGCATCCTTTGGATAAGTCACCTATCAGTTCTCCAAAGCCATCTCCTCTCAATACTAAATTTTTGTCACTAGTTTCTAACTTGCCTCCATCCAAATATTTCAAACTCCATTCATATTCTTCTTTATATGATTTAGAAGATAATTTGTAGGCTGATATTCAGTTTATTACACCCTTATCCAATCCATTTGATGCACAAAATACCCCACAACTCCCAAATTATCCAGTTGGTAAAAATCACAATTTCATGGTTTCTGATACTATGTCATTGGCGCAAGTTGTTATTATTCCTTCGATTTCCTTCATTGGTTGGTTTTCCATGTGATTGGATATATTTGGGATTTTTTTACATACATTTGGATCTGATATAAGCTTCATTGGGTCGAATTTAAGGTCCTTATACTCTCCATATTTTCCCAACTGTCAATGTATTCTAGATGCACCTAGTTTTCCTATTGTGACTCTAACTAATTTTGGAGCCACTATAACTTGGTTGTTTTCCTCTCCATATGACATATATTCTGGTATTTCAGAGCCTCATAAGTTATATTTCATAATTATAAATGGATTACATCAGTTTGGAAATAAGGTTTATGGTTTGGTTCACCATTATGTAGCTACACAAGAAATTGGGCCTGCTGATTTCATTGATGTTATTTGGTTAGGAGATGATTGCACATATGTATTTTACATATCTAATTTTGTATTCATATCTGGTCATTTATGTTTTCACATGAAGAAGCATTCATATAAGTCTCCTTCATCACTAGAATATGGGTTTCAAGGGGTTTCTCTACATGTTTTTATCTACACAAGATTGGAAAACTAATACATGATCAAGGCATCTACAACAACTTCACCAATTTTTTCACCCAGAAGTAGTACATACAAATTATTCAAGTGAAGAACAAGACAGAGTGAAGAAATTCATTAATTATCTGTGCCATGTCCATTCTTGAGGTAGGATTTTTGCCATGAAATTTTGCATCTTTCCTCGTTTTACATGGACAAATAAAATGGTAAAGGGTGACCTTATCCTTTGTTGTTAGGCCCTATTCTTTTATTTTTCACACAATTAAGGATTAAGGGTGGGTGTTGGAATATTCGACCCATCTAGAAATTAGGATTATTCATTATTTGATCTTCCTAAATTCCTAGACCTAGTTGTTGACTCCATGGTTAGTTTCCTAGTGCAAGTCCTCATTGTTTTTATCATCTGGGCTATATAATTGTCATCCTATACTTCATTATCCATCCATGCATGACCATTTGGACCTAATTCTATAATTATCCTTGATTTTAGGGATTAAGGGCACCTTCCTCAATTCCATGCAACTATGGAGTGCTTCTGGCAGTTATGACATCAGTTAGACACTAGTTAACTGACTTATGTGCCCTCCTTGGAATATATTTGTTAATATTAGAATTGAAACTCTACCATGCACCCTGCATTCCTACCTACCATCAATTAACTTCCACTCACACTCAATTAACTGATCTCATAAGGTGTTACATCCAGTTCTATGTCGAGTGGGTAGTTTAAGTTTATCTAATCCTGCCACATGTGTGGAGTTCATCTGCCTCTTTAGGATCACAAATTTTCCTTTGATGTTGTATTATATATTTACACCTAATACTAAATATTAATGTATGATTTATTTTTCAAATTGTTCTTCATTACTTTGTGTCATAGCACATTATTCTTCTTCTCTTTTTTTCTTGTACAATCTATGTGAAGATTATTTTTGTCGCAAGATATTCATGTCAAAAAATTATACATTGAGGGGGGGTATTGTTCATCCATACTAGCCTAGATCCAAATTCAAGGCTCTATCAAGCATTGAGAGGGATCAAATCTCCCAAGGTGAAAACCTCTTCTTAGGTATTGCATGCAAGGAGCTATTCGAGGAGAGGTTTGCACCTCCAGATATGTGATCCCTCTTAGCGCTTGATAGAGCCTAGGATTTGGATCTAGGTTGGTTCCATTCATGGAAGGTGACACAAAGCTATATGTTGATCAGCATTGAAAGGAACATGTTAAGTTGAAAACATAAATACAATTATGAGGATTATCATAATGTAAGTAATAAGTATTAAGGATTGAATAAATTGTTAAACTGGAAAATAGAGACAATAATTTTGTAAGGATCAAATAAATGTAAATATGGTTCACATCGTGATCATTCTGAATCTATCTTCTTCATCTTTTCTTATCTTCACACTTGCTAGTTTTGACATATTCTCATATCGATCATATGATAATGGAGGTTGAAATTGTAGACCTAGAAATTTTTTAACTCGAGATATTGTTGTAAATGCCATACCCTACCTCTCTTGCTTTCCAATATTGATAGTAGCTTTCTCCAATGTCAATCCTTGTGACTTATGGATTGTTAAACCCTAAGCAATTTTCAATGGAAGTTGTTTTTTATTACCTCTTTCGATAGATGTAATAGGAACAACTTGAGGAAATGATTCATCCTATGGTACCCCCACATAATTACCAAATTTTATTAAAACATACGTGGGTAGTTCTGGAGGAGAGCTTCCATGGTTATATACAATTTGTTGTATAACTCCAAGATCACCATTGACGAGTAATCCATCATTCCATAGGTTTGATGTGGGATTAACCTTGCTCCTATGGCTATAATTAATTCAATTTCTAACCCTTCTTCATCTCCTTCCATAGAAGAGTTGCTTCTTGTAGATGTAGCAATACTGGTCGCAATGGGAAAATTTAGGCTTCTTATTAAATGCTTGTTATCACAGTTTACATCATTTGTTGCAAATAAATGTATCGCCTTATTGAAGGAATTTTTCATTGAAGAATGTAAGGAAGTTTCTATATGAGTCATCAGTAATTTCCAATCCTCTATTGTTGGAATTGCATCTCTAATATTCATTAACAAATTACGAAAATATATTTGTTCATTGCTTTGTCCATTCTGTCGAAACACAATATCAAGGGTCACAAATGTTGTGAATGTGTTCCAAAATTCTTTTGCAATACCTTCTAATGCATATACAGGATTATCCATGACAGGTGTCAATTATCCCAAATCACCGACCAATATAATTGATCTTCCACCAAAAGGTATATTAGCATTTTCTGGGAAGGCTTGGTGAATTCTTGAATCTATTCTGATTGATAGATTTTTTCCAATAAAACTCATTTCATCGATAAAAATGTATTTAACAATCCTCAAATATTCTTGTAAGTTAATTAAACTCAGTGGTCGTAAATGATTAATTTCTTTGATCGATATATGAAGTGCAGAACGAACTGTTGTTGAGGATATGTTGAAAGTTGTCGCCCCTTTAGGAGCTAGAATAAGTAATGGACTTTTCCTTGGACGCGAGATATTTTCAAGTGTATTTTTAATGGATCCAATAAAATATGACTTTTTTGTACCTGCAGTTCCTTGTATTATCATGCGTAGTGTATCAACATCCGTTCTATAATGCTCAAGGATAAAACTTTATGTTATTCTTTTCTTATCCCCCAAACTATCAATCAAGTAAGACTTTGCATGTTGATTAGTAGAAATCTTTTTCAATTTTTGCATATCAGAGATGAAAGGAATTGTAAGACTGGAGGTCTTTTCATCTACAAAAGTAGTGTTCTAATCATTCATACGATAAATATCCCTATGTCCAAGCATATCAAACTCATTATAATTTATAAATTGATTTTTATATAATCCACATATGATCTCCCATTCATGTTTCCTAGAATCTCTCTTTGGATTTGGATGTTCTTCTTCTTCATCGAATTCAACTTGAGCATCTGTAGGCATAGGTTTGCGATCAACATGCCAAGGTATATATTGAAATTTTTTCCAATTCTGTTCTATTTCATCAGATGTGTGGCCTATATCTTTTCTTGTACAAAACCAACTCTAACCAACAAAATTCGGCAAACTTCTCATATTTTCTATCAGGAATATAGTTAAATCTAGGAAATACATGTACAATAGATGCATTCATTTGTTGTAACCATTCCCCCCCCACCCATTGATGTTTGTCATATGACCAATATTTTGAAACATCTATCAATTTAAGTTGCTTCATATTCTCAAGTTGCTTAGTATATGCATCAATCAGAGAATTATCATCGTCGGCATTATATGTATCAACTTGTACTTGTTTGAAAACCTTCATACCAACATTTAGAACCACAAAATGATGGCTACATTCTGAAAGAGGAAGCTCTAGAAGAAAATTGAATGTCTCATGTGCACCAATTTCCCTATCAATAATGAATTCACACAACAAACTTTTATATGCGCGTGTTGCTAGTTTGTTCAAATTATGGATAGAAGAAACACACATCAACATATTGTAGAAAGTTTCATATCCCTTTTCAAATTTAGCAACGTATTTTTCTATGTAATTAATAACCACGAGCTTTGAAAGTACATGTTTCCAATCTATATTATCCCTCCACATCATCAGTTTACGCGATTGTGTGTTCACTCTGTTAGTATTTCATCTAGGTTCATATTTTTTTCTCCTTGTTCATCAATGTAAAGTTTTGACTAGTCACATAGATCCCATAATGCGTGGTATCGACATACCATTTTTCCTCCCTTATTTTGAAGACAAGTTTTCTCATTTCAAGTAATATGACGCTCAACACAGTTAAGAAGTTCTTCATAATTAATCATTGGATCCGATTGAAATATTTGTTCTGTGTCTTTTACAAAAGGATGATCGTCTACATCATCTCCAATTTGAATATTTCATTGATGTCCCTCATGTGGAATTATTACTACATTCACAGATCCGTCGAAATAATTTTTTGCAAATATAACTTCTCTAGGATCATCCCAATTCAAAGTGTCCATATTGAGAGCATTTTTTAACAAAAGAAACCCATGGACATGAGGAGATTCATGATGTTTCCATTCGTAGCTACTCCAATAATCTGTAGCCTGATTAAAATGTTCGAAAGCCTCTTCTAGACACATTGTATGTCTCAAGTGCATATAATTTGCTACGATTTTAGGAATATCAATTACATTTTGATGTCACCATTTTCTCACTTCACGTGGATCTGTAGGACTTGTGTTTGACATTAATTTATGCAAATTAGGCCACTACATATCCACTGCACTTAGTGTGAACAATATTGTCGAAAAAAGTATATGTTGAATGAAGTCAGATAAATCTTGGTGACACTTGCTCCGATATGCACGTGTACCTCTTAATACCATTCCAAATCTCATTAATCTTTCTCCCAATCTTGAATCTGGAATATTTCGTAAATGTTGTCGTAACTCTTCCATTGTTGTTGGTATTTCACCAATATTTTTTTTGACAAAAAATGTTGAGGAAGCTTGATCATGATGTCTCATCATGATATTTAGTAAAAATGTGGAAAATAATCCCAAGCTGTATATCAATTACAGTCACAAAATTACTAGTCAATAATGCAAAATTCCACAAAAAGGAGACTAAATATGGAGCATAACACAAAATTCTATTGAATAAGTGTACATAAAAAAACCTCAGAAAGTAATAGGATTTCCAAATATATAATTACATCATATATTCTAAAGCATAAGGATGCTATTCGAATTGGGAAAAAAGAAGGCTAACTAAACTAGTCAAATTCCCCCATAGGTGCATAAATCACTTTTCTAATATGTCAAGATGCTCATGAATTGGCTGAGTGATATGTACCAACTTATAAGTGATGGAAATATATAATATCCATTCTTTTTTATGGAGAAAAATAAGGAGTATGAGTTGGGAAAAAAACAATGCAGTTACTCCAAGACTAGCTTTTCCCTTTTTCCTTAAAAATGCTAAAAAGCAAGGAATATTTTATAAAAAGAACTGCACTTTTTCTATTCTAGAATGACTGTAGCGTTGTCAGAATATTTTCCAGGATGTTCCTAAATCACTCCTTAATCCATTTTTATCATTTTTTTTACTTCTAGGTGCAAGTGCATGCCAACTAGCATAGTAAGGAAACTAGGAATATGACAAAATTGACAAATTAATGTCTCCTAAGTGTAGCTATGGGTTTGATAATTATAAAACCCCCCCTTAAGCCTGAATTTATGTAAAATATCAGAAAAATATATCATATTATAGGTCCTAGCAACAAGGCTAAGTCACCCTTTACATACTGCTTGTCCATACAACCAAGGAAAGAGGCAAAAACTCAATCGGAAAATCCTCCCTTAAACATGGACATAATTTTTTTTTTTGGAAATTTTGTTATCAATAATTATTCACCACATGATCAGAAATCCCTAGCATTTATTTGAGATTACTTAAGTTATTCTCATAAAACACCTTTGTGAAGATGTCTGCTACTTGCTCTGAAGATGCGTAGTAGAGTAGAGCAATGGTACCATCATGCACAAGCTCCCTGATATAATGCATATGGATCTCAATGTGTTTGGTTCATTGTCTTTGAACTGGATTAGTGGAGATTTGAATGGTGCTATGATTGTCACAATATTTTACAATGGAAGTCTCTGATTCGATCCCACACTCTCCAAGTATTCCCTGCAACCACAAACATTGAGTAGTTGCATTCACAACTCCTCTATACTATGCCTATGTAGATGAGAGTGAAATGAAACTCTTCATCTTAATTGACTAGCTGATTGGTCCATATGCAAGCATAAACACAAATCCTTAAGTAGAATTTCTATCAGTATTATCACCTGCCCAATCACTATCAGTAAATCCAACTAGCTCTAAGTCAAATTTTGCTACATAAAAAATCCCATGAGTTCTTGTTCCTTGAACAAAGTTCAGAATTATTTTAGCTACTTTCCATTGGATTTCATGAGGTTGATCCATGTTTCTGGAAGCCACACTCACTGCATAATATATTTCAATTCGAGTATGAGTTAGATAAAGAAAACACCCAATCAACTGCCTATACAGTGTATTGTTTACCAAAGGAGAAGAACTTGCTTCTTCAAGCTTAACTCCAGAAAGGAATGAAGTCCTACTTGGCTTGAAATCCTTCATGCTGAACTTGTTGAGAATATATGAAGCATGCTTGGACTGATTAAATTTGATCCCATGTGATTATTGAGAAACTTCAAGTCCCAAGAATTGACTCAACGATCCCAAATTTATCATGGAAAAAGCATGGTTTAGTGCATCCTTCAAGGAGTAAATCTCTTTCATTGAAATTCATTTCATCAACAGGTCATCCACATAAAAAACAACAATGATTAAAGAACCATGTATCCGCTTCAAATAGACATTCGGATCAGACTTGCATCGAACGAAGTTCTGTGACAACAAAAAACCATCAATCTTGGCATACCAAGACCTGGGGAATTGCTTTATCCCATACAATGATTTATTTAACCTGCACACCACAGATGGATTAGACACAAAACCTTCAGGTTTCTGCATATAAATCTCTTCTTTCATATCTCCATGTATAAAGGCACACTTCACATTCATGTGATGCACCTCCCATTGCCTTGAGGCTGCAATGGCCAAATCTAGCCTTATGGATTCCATCTTTTCCACCGGTGAAGAGGTATCATTGTAATCAATACCTTGAACTTGTGAGTATACCTTAGCAACCAATATTTCCTTATATTTCAAAGGTTAACCATCAGCTGCAAATTTGGTTTTATAAACCCACTTACACTTAACTAGCTTTCTCCCTCGGGGAAGATTAACTAATTCCCATGTGTCATTCTTCTGGAGCGAGATTTATTATTCCTTCATGGATGTATATAATATTGGACCATCTGATGCATAATATGTCTGAGGGTCTGATTCAACCATCAAATAGAAATTCTAAGCAAAGAATGGATCTTTCACAGAAAGGGCACTCTCAAATTGAGATCTAGTCCTCCCAGTGTCACTAGGATTCCCAGCTAGTTCCCCAGCTGCATGAATGGTCCTTGCTGCCCATTTTGGTCTTTTAGGAATGTTAATATATAAAATTAAATAATGATTATCAGAAATATCAGAATAAACAAACTCATTAGTCTCTTCACTTACATTTAGTGGTTGTGGTAATGAAGAGGACTCTCCAATTGATGTTGCTGCTAAAGGCTCTTCTTCAAACTAAACACTCCTTTCGATTAAATATTTTTTAGTCCTCAATTTGATCATCTTGTACCCTTTGGAATATTTAGAATACCCAACAAATAGTCACTCTTGAATTTGGGGTTGCAAATCCTTCCTCTTTTCAGTTGGAATTCTACCCCAAGCCTTTGAGCCAAAAATCCTGAAATGGGTCACATCTGTCTTGTGCCCACTCCAAGCTTCGAAAGGAGTGATGACATCAAGTTGATTATGAGGAAACCTATTCTGGATATAGTATGCATATTTTATTTCTTCATCCCAAAACTTTGGTGGCAAATTTTTAGACTCCATCATACAGGTTTCCATCTCCTTGAGTGATATATTCTTCCTCTTAGCAACACCATTTTGCTGAGGTGTGTAGGGAATAGAATGATGCATATAGATACCTGCATATTCAAAATAATGAATGAAATTAGAGTTGACATACTCACCACCATTATCAGGTCTGAGGATCTTGAGTTTCCTCCTAGACTGGTTCTCAACCAAGGCTCGAAATACCTTGAAGAGGTCAAAAACTCTAGACTTATGTTTTAGGAAGTAAACCCAGTAGTACCTGGAAAAGTCATCTATGAAGGTGAGGAAATATTTGGCTTGGCTTATGGACATATGAGGGAATGGACCAGAAATGTCACTATGTATTAACTCAAGGGGTGCAAAGGTTATCTCATGATTAACTCTCTCATACTTGTGCTCTGGGTGTTTTCCTAGGATGAAACCTTGGCAGACTCCTCTAGAAAACTTGATCTTTGGTAACCCTATGACCATGTCTTTGTCACTAAAATATGAAAGATACTTGTATTTAATATGTCCAAGTATCTCATGCCAAATCTTGTTTTCTTCATTAGCATGAGTGAGAAGAGTAGGGGGCTTTGAGAAAGGTAGGAAATGGGAAAACTTGTATACCTTCAAACTGTGATCCACGACACCTTTTGCTATGACTCTACCATTCAAAATCTCTGAGATTTCAACATCATTTGGAGAGAAGACAACTTTATTAGGAGACCTAGTGTGGGTCATCTGATACACTGACAAGAGGTTAGCAGCAAGACCTATGACATACAACATATCATTGAAAGAACCATGGTCAAGATCAATCCTACCCTTCCCCATACTATCAGTAATAGAGTCATCTCCCAAAACAATTTTTGGACCTTTCGAATCATCAAGAGAGGAGAAAGTATCCCTTGTCGAAACCATGTGCCTTGAAGCTCCAGAATCAATGATGAATGCGGATGATCTTGAAGTGCTAGCAACCAAGGCATGAACTTATCCTTATCATTTGAATTTGATCCTCCTTCCCTCTTCTTTGTGCATTCAGGAAGGGAGATGTTGTTCTTCTCTGGGAGTTGAGTCAATGTGTCAATTTGATTCTTCATACAAGAGCTCTTGGGATGACAGCCCTTATTGCAATATGTGCACTTTCTCATTTCACATTTGTTCTTCTTCTTCTAGAAGTTCTTCTTGGATCCTGAGGGCTCCTCTTGAGACTTGGACTTGTCTCTCTTTTGTTCAAGTGGCTTCTTTGAATTGGATTTATTCTTGCCTTTGGAATCCACCCTCAAATCTCCAGAAACCAAATCTTAGTCTTTGCAAAGTTTGATCGTGCCCATCATTACCAATTTATCCTACTCCTAAGTGAGGGATTCCATGAAGTCAACAAGCTTAGGCATATTCAAGGCTCATGTTGTCAATTTGGTGGCATGGAAGGTCGAAACAAACACAGAGTAGTCAATACCAAGATTCGAAGGTATGTTCAAGACTAGTTTCTCTTCCTTCTTTTTGATTCCACATTGTTTTAACTTCAGAACTAGGGCCTTAAACTTGGAAAAGTAGACTTGCAAGGATTCGAAGCTACTAGGACTCAATGGGATCAGTTCATTCTTGAGTTAATGTCCCCTCATTTCATATTTCTTTCCAAATAGAGTCTCAAGCTTCTCCCAAACCTCATATGGTGATTTCAATCCATCAATATGGAAGAGGAGGTCTCTTGAAATGCTCAAACACAAGAGACCATAGGCCTCATCCCTCCTATTGTACAATTTTATTTTCTCTGTAGCTGCATTGGGATCATCCTTAGTTTCCAAGGTCACTCTGTAGAGGTATTTACTCCTCAACAAAATATCCATATAATCCTTCCATTCAAAAAATTTGAATGGATTGAAGATGATCCGTTGAGATTGATCCATTTCTCAGCAACTGTACCCTTCAACCAGCAGAATGTGCTCCCAGTCAATGATGTTGAACCAGCAATAGCAATATGGAAAGAGAATAATAGAACTAACAAGGTGTTGATACCATGTGTAATATTTCAAGGTTGTGCTCCCTATATCTATGATACCATGTGGAAATTAATCCCAAGCTGTAGATCAATTACACTCACAAAATTACTAGTCAATCAAGAAAATTCCACAAAAAGAAGACTGAATATGGAGCATAACACAAAATTCTATTGAATAAGTGTACATCAGAGAAAATCATAAAGTAATAGGCTGTCCAAATATATAATTACATCAGATATTCGAAATCATAAGGATGCTTCTAATTTGACAAAAAGCAGGCTTACTAAACTAGTCAAAATCCCCCTTAGGTGCATAAATCACTTTCCTAATATGTTAAGATGCTCACGAATTGGCTAAGTGAGATGTACGAGATTATAAGTGATGGAAATATATCATATCCATTCTTTTGGATGGATAAAAAGAATGGGGATGAGTTGGGAAAAAAACAAGGCAGTTACTCCAAGAGTAGCTTTTCCCTTTTGCCTTAAAGCTGCTAAAAATCAAGGCAGCTTTCAGAAAAAACATAACTGCACTTTTGCTATTTTGGAATGACTGTAGAGTTGTCAGAATATTTTCTAGGATGCTTATAAATCTCTCCTTAAGCGAGTTTTATCATTTGTTGACTTCTAGGTGCAAGTGGATGCCAACTAGCATAGTAAGGAATCTAGGAATAGGACAAAATTGACAAATTAATGTCTCCTAAGTGTAACTATGGGTTTTATTATTCTAACAAAAAAATATTTGAAGTGAGGGTTCCTTCCAAATATGTTATCAAGATATCTAAGAAGATGTTTTGCGTACTCATGTAGATGGGCATTTCACATTCGTGGTTGTAACCAATCTGCCTCTCCTTTAGGGAACAATGCTGAAAATGCCATAGAAAATAATCCATCAGTATACTCGTTGATCATAGATGAGCTAATTCCAGGACAATTAAGCACACCAGTTGATTCATCATTTGTGTTATTTTCATCTGGATTAGGATTATTTTCCCATTCTCTAATAATTTCTATCTCTCGTGGTGCACTTAGAAGCATTGATGCAAAAGAAGTTGTTTGTAAACCATCTAACATGTCGCCAACTACTGGTACCCTTCCAACATTGCAAATTCTGTGTCGTTGTCAATATCAAGAAGAGTAATAGAATTAAGCATATGTGAGATATATGTTGCATTTTCAGGTAATTTTCTACTGCGTCACAATCAACCCAAACACCTCGATAATATGGATATTTTTTAATCTTATATAATAATGCATCCATAACTCTTTGTTTTCTAACAGTGAAATCATAACTAGATCCTTGTCGTCCTTTTTTTCGCACAACGGCCATTAATTCCAAGTTGTTAATATGTCATGGCAATGACTTGGAAACATCTTTAATATCTTGCGGAAAACTAATGGTGTGTCCTCAATATTTTTATTGTCCACCTATTGAATGCATCACCTGCAAAATTGGACTTGCATGTGCTATCAACATCTCTTCAACTTGTGTGAGATCTTCAAGGACATGAGGTTGAGTTCCTAAATCCATGTGGTTCCTAGTTGAGAATTTGCGATTAGATCCCTCTCTTAGACATCTCACACACATTGGACCTGTACTTGAATTATGTACTTGTATTCCAATATACGACTCCTGGAAGACATGACACATTTGAACTTCTACTAATTGTTCAATTCGTTCACGAAATTTTCGATGTCTAGTATACATTTCTTCAGATGGTACCGATGTATTGTCATCAATTTCAATATCCTTATCTCGGACCATATTAGTAATTGGAAATTCTTGAAACTGGACCATGTCATCAACATGTTGCACTCTGACTGTTACACATTGAGCATCTCCCATAGTTGGTTCTACGGGTATATTGGTTGAATATTGTCTTTGTTGTTCTACAAATTGATTTCTGTGTTCTTCCAATTGCTTCAACTTTCTCTCTCGATATGCTCTTTGTCGGTCAACGTTTTGTTTTCTTTTTTCTTCTCGTTCTTCTGTTGTCAATTTGTCTAACTTTATTTTTCGATATTATTTTTGTCGGTCTGTGTTTCATTTCTCCGTTCTTCTCGTTCTTCTACTATCATTCCGTCCCACTTTCTTTTTTGATATTTCTTTTAATTGTTTCGTTTTTTGTTTCAAGTCTTATTCTTGTTCTTTTGTTGTCATTTCGTTAGATTTTCTTCCTTGATATGCGTTTTGATGTTCGAAGTTCTGTATTTTTTGCTTTTCTCTTGTTTGTCTCATAACATATTCTACATGCACATCTTCCATTTCTAGTTCATACTCTATATCAAAAATGTCAAGCATTAACATATACATTGAAATTTATGTATCTATGAAATCCGCACTGAAATTTATGCATCTATGAAATCCACATTGAAATTTATGCATCCATGAAATCTACACTGAAATCAATGCGTCCAAGGAATAACAACTACACTGAAAATTATGCAATGATAAAACACTATACACTAGAATCTATGCAAGTATACAACACCATACACTAAAATCTATGCAAGTATAAAATTCAATATATTTTCAAAATTCAACATATTTTCTAAAAAAACAGGTGATCTAGGAGGATCAAACCTTGAACCTCACGTCCATTATCCAAACACCCTTACCACTATACCACAGGTAGTTCTTATTTTACATAGTAAAGAAGTTATATATAAACTTGAATAATATGTTTATTTATATAAATAAAAAATTTAAATTATATTTTAATTTTAATTTAAATATAAATATAAATTTAATATAAATATAAAGTTATATTTTAGTTTAAATTTAAATTATATTTTAATTTAAATTTTAGTATGTTAAAATTAAAAAATTTAAAAAATTTAAATATACTTTAAATTTAAATTATATTTAAATTTAAATTTACTATAAATATAAAATTGAGTTTAAATTATATGTTAATTTTAATTTTAATATGTTACAATTAAGATCCCTATGTTAATGCAGGGTGAGGGAGATGGTGCAAGAGGGGGTGGCGGAGAAAGGGAGGTCGCGGGAAGAGGGAATTCAGGAGGAGGGAGGTCATGAGGAGGAGGGTTGCAGAGGGAGGGGAGAAGGGGAGGTCGCGGAGGAGGGGAGGGTTGCGCAGGAGGAGTGGATTTGGAGGGATGTGCAGGATAGTGGAGGGAAGGCGCACCTAGAGGTCGTGTGAGAGTGGAGGGAAGGTGCAGCTGGAGGTCGTAGAGGAGGGGAGGAGAATGGCGGGGAGATGGAACTCGAGAATGGTGAGGGAGATAAATTTAATTTATATAAAATTATATAAATTAAAAATGGCGAGGAGCTGGAGAATGGTGAGAAACTAAATTTAAAATGAGATTACCTGTTCACAGAAATGTTCTGGTTTTGATTAGATTCCCTTTTCATTGGTTCTCTTCTCTTTGCCGCAGATTCTGGTTTTTTTAATTTTTGTTGTTGTTATGTATATTAGCTTTGGTGTATTATATATCCATTGATTTCATTCAAACGAAAATACACGTCTTTTTATTAATGACCGACATAATATTTTTTATTTTTTATTGTTCTTTTGTTAGGAACAAACGTTACAACATCTCCCTCATACTCAGCAATATTATTTTTTGCCAACATAATATCGACAAATGTTACAAGATCTCCGTCATACTGGGTTGTAGAGCGCCTCTCGGCGTAATAAGGAATTGCTAACATTTATTATATTTCCATAAAGGAGTAGATTGCTCACCTGTATAAGGATTTAATATTTCGAGGATTGGGTCATGTGTTAATTGTACTCTCTATGAGTGGACCATATGGTGGTTGTGGACTTAGGGTGATATTATGGGACTAGAAACATACCTTCAATTTGTTTTGTGTTTCATAATTTGGTAAGACTCAAGGGATAGACATCATCTAAAATTTGGTGTATTAGTTGTACTGATTAGATCTTAGAATTACTGGTCAATTACGGTTTGCACATTCATGGGGATTTCATAAAAAAATTGACTGAGCCATGAACTTGAAGGACTTACTAGACTAGAAGTTACATAGGGGTGATCCCAAGAAGTTGCTTCCTTTTTTCATTGCAATAAGAAAATCCTCTTGTTCAAATTAGAAACATGTACGCACTTTCAGGAATGCACACACATTCCTTTTTAAATAGGTTTACCCCCTTCCAAACCTCCATGCAATTTATGCCACATATATTTGAAATTCCACATCATTTAAAAAAATTGAAAGAACACACACTCATTAGGAACATGTGTGCATTTTAAGAACACGTGTGCATTCCTAATGACACATGCACTAGAACACATGTACAAGGAACACATGCACATTTCTCTATGTATAAAAAAAAGGGAAAATTGCTTTTCTTAATTCAACCCTCCCAGGATCGATGCCAATTTTAGGCATTCAACAAATGTGTTGTAGTTCTTATTCTAAAAATATGGTGGAAAACCTCGATCCAAAATCAAACTAAAACCCTAACCACCTAGAATACCCATACATCAAAATAAATCATTATTTAGATGAGCATAGAAACTTAAGTGAGAAACTTAGGAACAAAAGAGAACCATCTCTATTGTCATTGACCACTTCCCTTAACACCATCATTGCTTCCATTGGCTATGGCCATTCCCTACCACATATGGTGACAAAATTTGACCGGATTTTGTTCATCGTACTTATGAGTGTAATGATGGATATGCATACTAATGGTGAATGTTTATTTTTATTACAACGATACCTTCACACATATGGAAATGATGATAGACCCGTTTGGGATATCACAATAGTCTTTCAATTTTTTAATTGGTCAACATTTACCCTAGTGTATGTTCGTCAGAAGTTCAATAATGGTGACTTTATAAATATTTTTGTTGGAGAGAGATTTTGACATATTTGTTGTAGTTGCGACAATTTTTCTAGTCATTGTTCAATGCATAAAATAGTGTTTTTCTATCAGCTAGTTGTTGAACACATCTAATTCTTGACATATATAGCTCATATTTTGGACTTTGAAGGTCAATTATTTTTACTTGTTTTGTCTCCTTTAATATTCGATAGCCCTATAAATTAAATTGCTAAATTCACTGTCCATGGTCTCCTTTAATTTTTTTCGACCTATTTCTCTTCCTATTCATGTTGAAAGGTAATTTTTTCTAGACCTTAAATTTGTATTGAAAATTAAAAAATTTCTTTAAGAAATATTCAACCATATTTTGACTATTTTCAACCAAATTTTGTATCAAATTATGGATATAATAAAATTTTAAGGTCAAAATTTTGGTGAGAAACAGTATGGTGGAAAAAGTTTGAAATTTTGGTGAAAGAATATGTTAAAAATTAGATGTAGTAATATGTCACACATTAGATAGAAAAATTGGTTGACAAATTCATTCCCAACATCTTTTAGCACAACATGCAATTTCTACTCATGTACATTCAATGCCAAAGTAATGTTACTTAAAATGATCATTTTCTTTATATTTTATTATCTTCTCACCTTTGAACTATTCTTCACCTTGGTCTTATATATCATTGTGATAAATATAATATTCTCTTATTATTATGTCCCTGAGGGGATATATATGAATCTGTCGGGGCGATTAATTCGTTTAGCTAATTTTGATTTTTTCAAATTTGCTAAAGTTGCATTATAGTTGAAATATTATTTATTTAATGTAATTTTTAAAAATTGTAATTAAATGCCATTTTATTGGTCCAAATAAGTGACGTTGGTGTAGAAATTTGTGCCCCAAGACCCAGCTGCGGGGTTGCGTCAGCGTGATCCCTTCTTCTTGGAGTTCACCCTAGTTCTGGCTAATGTTTGATGGCGTAAGTGATTGATGTGAGACATATAAAGATTCCATTCTACATCTGGCATGCATGCACCGAGGTCAGGTCTGTGATAGTAGGGTGGCACACTGTACTTTGGATTCTTCTCTGTGGAATAAATATACTCAATTCTCCCATATATTCTGAGTATACAATTTATTCAACTCATATCGTAGAAGAAGATGATCGGGGGTTCTTTGATCGAAACACTGAATAAAGCACTGGGTTTTACGTTGTGAGGTCAATTGCCTTTGCCTTTGCTCTTGGTGAAATGATCCTACGAGAACGAATCAATATGAGATAATACCCTAACCTTAGTTCTAACTTTTCTCTTCCACCCAATGGATCATAGAGGGACCATCCAAATCAATGAGACTGGGGGACTCTATCGGTGCATGCACTAAGGTATTCTTTCTCTAATGTTTTTTCAACTATTTCTTTGATTAATATTATGCCCCAGTTGTATTCAATTGAATGCCCACCCTTTGATGCTCAACCTAAGAGCAATCCTGGTCAGATATGTGGAACTTTCCTTCGTTGTTATGTTAAGTTTATGTGGGGGTGTATTAATCCAAGGCGCATTTAGGGATATAGTTGATGTTTTCTCAACTAGTCATCATTTAATTTTAATTTTAATATGCTTGTTCTCCATGAATTCCATTGTAATTTAATGTTTATATGTCCTCTTGCTCCAATTGTTGATGAGAAGGATTTGGAGTCCTATACCATTAGGTGGAAGAGGAACATAGTTCTGTTCGGTTGAGTGTTCGTTGAACCATTGGCTTTGGATCCAACTTGTCTTTTGTCCAACCAACCATTGGCTAAAGCTATTTCTTTCTTAGAACGCTATGCTCCTCTTATTAGCACTCTCTAGCTATACGTTGATTAGCAGATCCACCTTTGTTTGTTTGTTTGTTCGCTCCCTGAGGACATTATCAGTCAGTTGTTAAACCCCCACTTCCTAAATGGTTGTCATTATAATGACAGTGGAATCAGGAATAATATAACTTATTGTACATGCTTTATATTTCACTATCATTCATTCATATATACAAAATATAAAAGAATGAGAGATTTCTGATGCACTGATCTTATGGTGGAAATATAACGCATTAGTATCCACAAGGTGTACCGCATTTCCTCAAAATTTAAAACTCCGACTTCATAACTTCGAATCTTGATATATGGTATTGGTATTGATGTAAAGAATTGTTCGGATACTTCAATTATAGAAGATCCATAATACAGTCTGAGCCATGGATACCAACATTTTTTTGCTGGTTATCACTTTGCTTTGAACCCTTATGGGCTGCAGGATCAATGGTGATGATGAACATGTATTAATTTCACAAGTTCTGATATAATATTTGTGCTTTCTGATTGGGTCAAGCGAGTTTGGTATGCTTTACCCATTTTTGAAGAACGTATAGAGACTCTTCCTAGATTTTGTGAATGTGTTTGTGTTGTGGCTTTAATTAGCAATTTTTTTAATAGTACTTAGAACCCTAGACATACTCTATTTATGGTAAGCCTCAAATCATCTACAGCTCCCTGGCTAGATCGATTCAGAAATATATGCATACAAACTTCTCCATCAGATAGAAAACAATCATTATTAAGCTATATTTATGATAAGCCTCAAATAATCTACAGCTCCCCCATTGGATCGATTTAGAAATATCTGCATATGAACTTCTCCATCAGATAGAAAACAATCATTATCAAGCTACATCCAAGCCTCTACATGGCGGCCAAAAGGAGGCTGATGAGTTTCGGCCGCAACTGTTCAACATGAAAGTACATAAGCTACTCCAAAACTAGTGATATAAATGACTCATTTGATTTTCTAGCTTATTTATTTGAACATTATTTTAAGTAGGTGGCAATCAAAGTACATATATTCTTTAATAAGAAGATTACATGACTACTTTATAAATTTTAACATGTTTTAATTATATCCATGGATAGTATTGTATATAGCTACCGTCAGTTAGCATTCAATAAGAAGATTTCATTACTATTGTATGCTTTTATACATGCTTCAATTATATGATAATTTTGTCTCTAAAGTTTCGTCTCAAAGGAAAATGTAAATTCAATTCGTTAAAAGGTTAATGTACTTGGAAACAGGTTAAGGTTAATGTAATTTAGTTTTCAACAATGTGTGTGCAAAGAAATAGCGATAGATAGGATTTAGTTGGCCTCCCTTGTTGCCAACAGAGCGCCGGGTGAACTCATTGTCATTATTTTATTGATTAAAATCTGTACAAATGTTCTTACATTAATACTTTATAATTACTATTATAATGTCAACAGACATAGAAATAATTCACTAACATTCAACCAACAGTAAATGGAATACAACATTTTACCTCAGAGATCCATGAATTGAAATTTGAATATTGTTTTGAAATTAAAATAATGTTTTACCGCATTGAATATAATTACCAATAGCAAATTGTTGGAGAATCCAAGAACACACAACAATAGGAGAAGACATAGCAAAAACCCAATCACACTCCAATGAAGGCCATGAATCCCCAACTGATCTGATCGTCAATTGAAGAATTTGATGGGTAACTGGAATTCATTAGGTATATACTAAAAGAAACCTGCATCACAGGCCCAGGCAAACCACACATTATTTAAAAACCCAGACAAATTCAGGGCAGGGTTCAGCCCTAGCGCTTCTTCAACATAAACAGCAAAGTTTTTTTTAGTTTCTAGAAGCCATAAATTTTTCAATAAATTCTTGTAAAGTACTCTCATTATACAATATAAGAGTTAAAAAAATAGATGCGATCGCATATATAGCCAAGGAAGGGCTAGAAGTAGTTATATTCTGAAAATTTTCCGCTAAGCACCACTAGAGAGATAGAGTTTTTGTTCTCCTAGACACCAATATCCACACATACTTTTGGAAGGTTGTATAGGCTTTTAATGGAGGAACTAACAAAATAATTTTTCTAAGAATATCATAAAATAAACTTAAATAGTATTGTGGTAAGAATTCTAAATCAAAGGAAGGATTGCAAAATTTTAAAAATTGTCATTCCTAGAATGTTGCATTAGTTTCCAAAATAAAAGATACCCTCCCTTAAGAACATGGGATAACAAATCTCAACTTAGCAACAATAACTCATAATATCTCCATGCAATTGCGAATACGCTCCCTTCTAAAATCTACTTCTCTCGTCGGGGACATTGTCACGTCGTGGTTCTTGTTATTACTATGGATCATGGCAAAACAATAAATAGCTAATGCACTATATCATTATGAATCTAACAAATTGAAAACTTAAAATCAATATTGTGACTATTATAAATTTAATAAAAAAATAAAATTATTTAATTTAATAATTTAACACTAATATTCATAAGTATCTAAAATTAATGAGTAGGAATAAAAAAATAAGACCAAAAAATATAAAGGGAGCAATAACATATATTGTACTTATTATATTCAAATTTCTATGACATATTTACTCTGAATATATTCGTAAATTTTACTTATATTGTTTCAGTGGATTTGCAAACTCCATAAGAATTAGAAGCACTTTTGAGTTAAAGGAATGAATAGTGACTTAGAGTGATGGGAAATGTTATTGCCCCTGCAGTGAATGTATGGGATTTAATAGAAGATTACTTTTATTAAAAACAAGTGAAAGACATTGTAAGGAGAATGGGCACATTGAAGGGGGGTATGAATATCTTCCCATGGCAGTTATTCATTATAGGTATTTGTACATATTGATTGATTTTATAAATTTTTCTTTTGATTTAATATTTGTTATACTCTAATTTTATTTGATTGCTTGTATTGTTTATAATGACAAATCCTCTTCGGAATGTGATATCCCCTAGTATAGAAAGTCTTTATAGAAATAATATTGTACAAGTTGAGGAATGGTATGGATTTTAAAGATCATGTTAATCCTATGGAACAACATGACACTAATAATACAATTGAGGATGATGGGAAAATAAATTAATCCAAAACATCTACAATTCTCCCATGAATGAGGCCAACAACTTAGATGAGGATAACAATGATGAATATTGCCATGATGTACCTATGTTTGATATGGAATTAGAAACCTTTTATGAATATGCATCAAAGTGTTCTCTCTACTATGTTTGTGAACTTGAAGGTATTGAATGGTTTTTCAAGCACTTGTCTCACACAGATCCTAAGGTACACAATATATTTACTCATATATATGTAAATGTCTACTATTTTTATCATATATTTCTAGTGTGAATTGATGTGTAAATTAAGGATGCAATATTTATATTGATTACTATTATTTACATTAACTAGTTATAATTTTATCGTTGTAGATTGATAGGTGAATTTTTCTTACCATCACCAAATAACATATCTCGCATGTACCGAGAATTATCTACCATTATGAAATAAATTGGAATGGGTTATTACACTATTGATGCATGTACCAATTATCATATTATATATTATGGGAAATATGATTCATAAATGAAATGTCTACAATGTCAAATTAGTATATATCGAACTTATTAAGTTTCAAATAAGGTGCCTCAAAAAATTCTTCGTTATATTCCCTCAATTCCACATTCACAGGGACTGTTTAGGTGCAAAAGTATAACACGCGGTTTATGGATTACCATGCATGGAACAAAAGTGAAGATGGTGTTCTTCAAATTCCTTCAGATGGTTTTGGATTTAGGATCATCAAAGAAATATGGTTGATTTTTAAAGAAGAACCTCATAATGTTAGGATTTCAATGGTAACTAATGGTGTCAATACATTTGTTGAGCTAGGTCTATTTACTTAGTGTGGCCTGTTTTTGTTATAAATGATAACCTTCCTCCTTGGATGACAATAAAGAGGGAGCACACAATGTTGGTAATGATTGTTCCAAGTATTTGTTTATAATGATATTTGTTTCAAATCAACATTTGATTTGTCTTGTTTATTGCATAATTTCACACACACACACACACACACACATGTGTGTGTGCGCGCGTGCACGTATGCATGTACGCACACAAAATTAGGTAGTAATTATGTGTAATTTCAACCAATTACATAAGTAGAAAGTGAAAGATATGAATGTATATATTGAGCCTCTTGTTGACAAGAAACTAAAGTTAGGGCCGTCATCAATATGCATGACATCTCTAGACCAATAGGTCAAAGTAAATTTCAATTCCATGGAATACTTACATGGGCAATTCATGATAACCTAGGGATAACACATTTTTGTGGTATGTAAAACACTATTGCACTTCGATAGTATATAATTTTATGATAATATAATGTATGTTTTTTAAATAATTGCTTCTTAATTATATAATTATTCCTTAAATTAATCCATATCTTGTAGGTATCCAAACAAAGGGTAAATTTGCATGTCATATTTGTGGTCTTAGGATGAAATCACGCCCTTCAAGAAGTTGGGAAAGGAGGGGTTTGATGAATATAGGAACTTCCTCCCTAATAAATATAGGTATTGAACTACCAATAAACATATTTTCAATGAGAAAGAAGAGACTGCAATAAAACCATAAAGAATGACACCTCAATTATAGAAGTTGGAATATAATAGAAAATTTCAGTGTAAGCAAATCGTCTATGTATCATATGCAATGTTTTACAATTTTGATTTGTATTGAATTCTCATGTTTACTGTATCTAACAATTATTTTTGTAATTTCATTTACATATCATAAATTTGGTCATCAAGGCATTGTTCGACTTCCACAAGGAATGAAATATTACCCCAAACAATTCAGTAGGTTTCCCTACTATGAGAACCTACAAATATTTCATTTGTTTGATACAATGCATATCAGGAAGAACATAACAAAATTGTTGTGGAGAATATTAGATGGAAGGAGTGGCAAAGAAAAAAAAATTAAAATTTGTAGGGACATTCAGGAATCCAATCATGCAATGAAAAACATGATTGATTCAAATAGCATTGGAATATACTAAAATAGTCTTCCATGGTTATTTAATAAGCAGGAAAGAAATGTTATGAGAGATTTCATTTGGAAAATAAAATTTCCCACGAGATTTCTTTAAACATAAATAATATCTTAATGAATAAAGGTGAATTTGGTGAGGTGAAAACTCATGACTGATATACCTTCATCAAGATAGTTATTTGGTAGATTTCTACATGTATTGGCAATACTTCTTTTAATCTACTTAATTTTGTTTTATTAAAAAAAAATAATGATTCTTTTTTCTTACAGTATGTTCTACCTCCATCTCTCCTTGAGGGATATGAGGACAACATAAAAAAAAGTTAAAATACATAAGGTACGTAATGATTTATATGCAAAATGTTTGTTGCATAACTTCATGTTGACATGTGTTTTACTTGCAATGTATATATTATTTTTGTTGAAACTTGTGTTTTGCTTGTATTGTTGGAATACCGGGGGGTGGAGTGAATTAGTATTCACTAAATTAAACAATATTTTTACTTCTTAGACTTGTAATTGAATCCCAAATATTTTATAATAAAGAACATAAGCATAAATATAGGGTTCACAAATATTTTACGTAGAAAACCAAACAGAAGAAAACCATGGAATATTGTTCTTATGTTTATAAGCATACATTCAATTTTATGTGCACCAAGACAAAGGAATAATCAACTCCTCTACTTTTCTAGCACCAACTAGAAGGAAGCCCCACCAACCCCCTTTTCAGCACCAACTTACACTTCTTAGCCACAAACTTGAATGAGAATACAAGTTCATGTCCTTGCCCCAATCCTGTCAACTTGATGATAATATCAAATACCCCTTACAAGTAAGTTCTTGAACAATATATAAAGGTATCCCTCAAAATAAATAATATTGAAATATCTTTTCTTAACAGTTGTAGAAGGAAAAAATAGTTACCCTTGATCACTGCAGTTCATCTACTACCTTTTCTACCTTTTCTGGACCATCTTCTAGCTTCTAATTTCTTTAATGAATCATCATCATGCTATAGAAACTTATCATCATATTCCAATTCCTAATATATTCCAATACAAACATCACTCGTAACTATTTTACATTCATTATGTTGTTCATGTACCTATTGTACCATCATCATCATGCTAGTACCTTTATTGTGTTGAAAGAAATGTAACTTCAAAAGATATTCTATTGTACTTTTATTGTATTCCTAATTTGGATATGTTATTTCACCATTTGGATATGTCCTTGATGTAATTGGTCATGTAAGAGTCATGAGGTAAAACCTATGTCGTAATTCGGGGAAATAGTACCCACAAAATTATTTTATAAATATTATTTCAAGTCTTCCTAGGCAGGTCGACCCTAATTAGAGAACCTGGATGACCTAGTTAGGAAATTAAGTCACTCACCTAATGAATATAAATATGTGAGTTTCCTCTCTCATTTCTACACACTTCTCNCGCGCGCGCGCGCGCGCGCGCGCGCGAGAGAGAGAGAGAGAGAGAGAGAGAGAGAGAGAGAGAGAGAGAGAGAGAGAGAGAGAGAGAGAGAGATTATACTGCAGAAAGGGAGCTTCTATTCTTTTTTTTTGAGTTTTACATTTTACTTGGTCAAATTCTATATCGAGGAATTTTTGCTAGGTTTTATCCCCCATGAGGGTTTCCCAGGATAAATCTATGTGTTATTTTGTGTGGTTGTGCTTGTCTTTGTTTCAGTGATCTTTTGCTTATGGTTATGATGTTATGTTGCTAAATGTTTTAAGATATTGTATAACCATACAAATTCTTATCATGGTATCAAATACACCCTTAAATAAGTATTTGGGTAGTCAAAACACAGCTACAACTGCATCTATTGAAGATTTGGGTTTCATGTTTGAAAACCCTAGAAGGAAAAATCTAGTCATCTTGGAATTTTCATTATAACTCGAGTTTGGTAAATTCTCAGGAACTGAAACTTGGAAAAGACAAAGATGAAATATTTTTGTACCTTTTTTGTGAGTTTTAGTTTCAGATTTGTTATAGTTTAGGAGATATGATCCCTCCAAATCAAGGTTCTAGCCTCTTCCAGAATTCAGCCTTAAACAATTGACCTAGGGAGACTTGCTATATATTTGGATAGGAAAATCCAAATAAAAATTCTCAAGATTCTTCCGATAGGGAACAAAATTTAGTTTCTTTTGTGTGATTTTTAGAACCCTAATTTTAAACAGTGACACATGGAAATCCGTATAAGTTGGCTATACCGAACCCATCCTCAAATAGGTCACATTGGGAAACTTAGAATAAGTTCCACTTGGGGATTCCAATTCTACTCTAACATGTGGATTTGGAAAGAATACATATCATGATATTTCAAACAAATCTTCAGACATTGAGGATCAGGAATTGTATAGATACAACATAATCAATATCAGACAATTATGCAAAAAAAATTGGAGAAAACTAGGGCTTCCTATTCCAGGTACTTCCCTCCACCAATCAGTTGAAAAAGGAGGACTATAAAAATTGAACTAGGAGGGTGGATATTTTTATGGAATAAGTTTATCATTTTATGTATTTCCAATTTTTTACCTAACACTACTGACGAGGAAAAATAGGGCATCAGATATTTTGCAGTTTTGTCCTCATTTTTGGGAAAAGGAATATGTTGCTCAGCTCTCCTTAAGGAGGCACATATTTCAATATAATCATATATGAAAGTTACCTAAGTTGAAAAAATAGGGTTTCTTTATCAAACTCTAGGCCCACCAGAAGCAGTCTTTCATAAAATATGTCAAGCAAGCATCGAGTTGAAGCAATCTCATTGATAAGTTCTACCTCTCTATTTCCATTTGAGGTTCTCATTTTTATCACGATGACAAAAAATATCAAGCTTGAGGACAAGCTTTAAGGATATGAGGACTTCCTAGCATGGAAGTATAGAGTGCTTCCCATACTTGAAGAAACATGACTTGGAGAACGATGTCAAAGAAGAAGTTGCAGATCCAGAGGGAGATGAAGAAAAAGAAAATAACAAGAAGGACTTAGTAAAATCCAAGATAATTATTTTTGTCTGCAGTGCATCTCACATGTATCATCCTAGAAGAATCCCAAGGATATGTTCTATGTGATGATTAGATTGTATGAAGGAAAGAACATCAACGGGAAGATGATCTTGAGAATGAAACTCAAGGATGTGAAAGTGAAAAATGTAAAAACTGATTCAATCTTACTTCACAATAATCTCTCAGATCAAGGATAAACTAGAAGCCATTGGAGACAATGTCAAAGAAGTAGAAGGAAATATTACAAACTTGAATGATCTCCCAAGTTCATTCAAGGGATTTCTTCTAGAAGGAATCTCACCCATGGAAGAAAAACGTAAGAAGAAGATCGATTGATAGCAATAGGAGAAGAAATGGATGAATATGAAAATCAAACCCTAACAACTCATGCCAATAAGAGAAAGAACAAGAAGGAATAACATTATCGCAAGAATAAAAGGACTTCAGAAGAAGGACCTTTGACAACTCATATGTTTCAGTTGTGATGAGAAAGGACACCTTGCAAAAGGATGTCCCAAGATGAAAGAATGGAAGGATGATATGATCAAGAAGTACCAGTAGATCATGTAGAATGATGTTTGGAGGCCTAAAGGGAAGTTTGTAATGTCTTCCAAGTATATCTACAACATTAAGCATACAATATATAGAAGTATCAAGAGATACAAAGCAATGTTTGTGGCTTTTCTTAGAAAGAGAGAGTCAATTATGCAAAGACACTTCTCTAGGGGATAGACACACCTTTTCAGTGGTGGATATTACACTAGACACTTGGTGTAATCAAAGTAGAATAACAGATTGAGCAACCTATAGGATTTGGGACTCTACAGAGAACCACCTATACGTAGAAGGATTTTTACAAGCTCAGTAGGAACCCATGGGATAACACATACAATTACATGAGGAGCTTGAGGATCAACTAGAGTTATGGATATCCCAACCTTACTACAAGGTTGAAGATATAATCCTACAAAGGGAGAGAAGCTCATAGATGGGTGCAAAAGAAACTTACAAATTTTTTTGAGATGGAGGATATTGATATCTAGTGACCTTGATAGATGACATATATGGATACGCAGAAGATCAATAGCAGAGAAGGATACTAGTCACTCCAATACAAAATGTCTCAATGCAAATACTACAAGTTGCAAAGGGAGGATGGTGCTATACTTCAGAGGGAGTGACTTCGTTAGATCTCAAAGTTTGATAATCTTGACATGATTCTCAATATTAGAGGTGTGGAATAATCCAAAGGATATTTTCCTTAGCTAGGGAAAATGTGTGGTTGAGATAAGGCTTGAGATGTTGGGCTACACCGATGGCATCCAACTTGAAGTTTCTAAGTAATCCTACTTCAAAGATAGTTGATGTTATAGTCTATAGGCATAATATTGGTTCATTGATGAACTTGAAAAACATGACGCCAAATATTGTTTTGCAGAGTCGATATGTGTTCACACGGTTGTTGCAAAGCACGTACCTGAAGGGTACAATTACGTATGGAATCATATATGCGAGAGACCAGAGGATATTCTTCTAGAGATATGATGACTCTGATTGGGTTGACCATGATACAAACAGAAAGAGCACTCTTGCATGTTGCAGAAAGAGGACCAGTATTTCTCTTAGTGCAACCAAGGACGAATATATTGTAGCTGAGAATAAAGCAAGGGGAGATTCCTCAATTGATGAGGAATATGATCTAGAAGAATTATATCAATGAATATGAATATAATACTCTTATCCATTTCAACATTGGATAAAATGGAATGCATTTGTAGGACACATTGATTCAACAACAATACACAATTCTATGTGATCTGTGGTGTAAGAAAACTTGCTCAGTATTTCCAATCATGACAAATATAGGCTCAGAATAAGATGATGAATTAGAGTATGTTGTGAGTGGCTCCAGTAATTCATGCAAGGAGACAAAGATCAATATGGAGTCTTCCAAACAAACAAAGATAAGTACTCAAAATTGTCACTTCCAATATATCTAATTGTTCAGTTGTGTACATAGATATATTCCTAGATTTAGGAAGTGTATTATGCATGTTAGGGTGTTTGCATTGATGAATAATTTAATAATAATATGCATGTGATGGTTAATTGGCTTATGGTGTTGTAAAACATTCCATTGCTACTTATCTAGAATGAAACCTCTTTGCTGACATGTTGGGATTAGTGCACACTCGTAATTATGTCTTGGTAGAGATGGAAGGAATCTAGAAATTTACCGTATATATACATGATATGGATGAATGTTGTATTAGATGAAATATTTGCATGATTGTATGACATTTGTCATGTTATGAAATTTTTCTAATCATGCAACTGTGTTTGACTCGTAGGAAGGATCACATGCAATCACATACAGAGAAGAATGACGTAGTTGAAAATGTACAAGAGAAGAATGATCCACTTGCGAATGTAAAATAGAAGAATAATGAAGTTTTGAATGTACAAGAGAAGAACGATAAATTTATGGATGTACGATGAATTTTCATACGTATAAGAGAAGAATGATGAATAACAAGTTGTTTTTTTGTTGACTAAGCCTCTATCTCGTGTAAAGTTTGAATACTTTCGAGACAATCTTAGTGTATTCTAAAAGGACCTCCCTTGAAAGAGGGAGTGATCATGACGTAGTAGGTTTCCTATTGCAGTGGTGTGGTATCTCAACCTAGGTAGGGTATGTATGACTAGGATTGTTTGTCCCAAAAGGGTTAGTGAGACATACTACACATGTTTGATCCTAGGGGGATTAGTATTTATGGCTAGGCTTGATTGGCCTAAAAGGGTTAGTAATCCAAACAATTCTTGTTTGATCCTTAGGGAGATCTATTTTTTAGACTATTCTTGTTTGGCCCAAAAGGGTTAGTAAGTCAAACAAAATCCTGAGTGAATCTACCAAAGAAACCACCGTGATGTTGCTTCAGATGTCCTCAAGGCAAGACGATGAGATGTCAGCATTGTGTGTTGATGCCAACATTTCTATGCTGATGAAGATGATGAGATGCTAGCTCTCTATGTTGATACCAACATTTCTATGTTGATGAAAATTATGAGATTCCAACACTCTATGCTGACACTAACACTTCTATGCTGATGAAGACGACGAGATTCCAACACTCTGTGTTGATATCAAAATTTCTATGATGATGATGATGATGATGTTGCTCCAACATTTCTATGTTGTTGATGATGATGATGTCTCAGCATTCTATGTTGATGATGATGATGTTCGAACATCTCTATGATGATGATGATATAGCATTTACTTATTGATGATGTTGCTTTAGAACTAACATGCTAATGATGTTTTTGTTGTTCCAGTATTTACATATTGATGTTGTAGATGATGATCTAGTATTCACATAATGATGATGCTGATGTACAAGTATACACATATTGATGATGATGATGATTATGATGATGTACCAATATTCACATACTGATGTTTTAGATGATGTACCAATATTCACATACTAATGTTGCAGATGATGATGATGTTCTAGTATTCACATACTGATGTTGCAGATGATGATCAAGTATTCACATAGTGATGTTATAGATGATGTTGTTCTAGTATTTACATACTGATGTTACAGATGATGATGATGTTCTAGTATTCACATAATGATGTTTCATATGATGATCCAGTATTCCCATACTGATGTCATAGACTCATGATGTCCCGGTACTTACATACTGATGATGATCATGACGTTCCAGTACTCACATACTGATGATGATGATGTCCCAGTATTCACATATTGATGATGTTCCATATGATGATGATATTCTAGTATTTACACACTAATGATGATGGTCATGATGATGATGATGATGATGGTGTTCCACGATGATGATGTTCCATGATGATGATGCTCCATGATGACGTTCCACAATGATTATGCTCCATGAAGATGTTCCATGCTGATGTTGATGATGATGTCCCGTGATAATGTTGTTCCACACACATGATGTTGTTATTGTTCAAAACTTTCTATGACATATAGATTCACCAGTTAGTTGTACAATTGTTGTTGTTGTTGTTGTCAATGATGTAGAATACCTTCCTTGTTAATAGGGGTTGAAAGACATGTAACTTCGGAAGATATTATATTGTACTTTTATTGTACTCCTCCTTCAGAGATGTCATTCCTATGTTCTATATGTCCTTGATGTAATTGGTCATGTAAAAGTAATGAGGTAAAACCTCCATTGTAATTCGGGGAAATAGTACCGACAAAATTATTTTATAAATATTATTTTTAGTCTTCTTAGGTAGGTTGACCCTAATTAGAGAACCTATCTGACCTAGTTAGGTAATTAAGTCACTCACATGATGAATATAAATAGGTGAGATGGATCTCTCATTTCTACACACTTCTCATTCAAGCATTGTGCGTGTGTTCGCAAGAGAGAGAGAGAGAGAGAGAGAGAGTATACTGTGTAAAGATAGATGTTATTCCTATTCTTGGGGTTTTACACTATACTTGGTTGAATTCTATATTGATGAAGTTTTGTTGGGTCTTCTCCCCCATGAGGGTTTCCCAGGATAAATCTCTATGTTCTTTTGTGTGGTTGTGATTTTCTTTCTTTTAGTGGTCCTTATCTTATGGTTATTATGTTATTATGCTAAATGTTTTAAGATATTGTATAAACATAAAAAAATCTTAACATGTTGCATCACCATCATCATGCATATAGTACCTTCTTTGTATCATCATCATACTTCTATTATCTAGGCGTTATCATACTTCTAGTATGTCGACATCATCACCATACTTCAGAGAAAAATCTTGGTCATTTCAACCTTCTACAAGAGAGAGAAAACCTAGGTCCTATCAAATATATTCACATAAGTAAGTCCAATAAAACTACACACACCCTAGTCAAAAGCAGTTCTTTTATAAGCCAAAATTATGTCCTCGAATTAGTTCAAAGTATAATCCATAAGAAGGACAAAATTTGTCCCCAAATAAATGCATATAGTAGTCAAAAAAGGATGAAATTTTACCCCGGGTAATTTCATAGAAAAACCACAACAAGCTGATTTTTCTGCCCCAAAACTATCACAAACTTTTCTCCTATACTTTGCTAGAAAGAACCTTGTACTTCTCTTGAATGAACCATGTACTTCACTTGATTTTCAATAGAAAGATTTGTTTTAAGTCCGTTTACAATTGAAGAGACTATGACACCTATTTGCAATATCCAATCCTTTCTTTTAAGGGTCGTCATGTAAATTAACTTTAATTTTATTTGGTATAAACCTAACATATGTCATTTAACTTTAATTTTATTTGGGTCCAATTTGTACTTCATTTGACTAATTTTTGTACGGGTGTTTTTACCCCCTTTTTAGGGAATCTTCCATGCATCTTAAGGGTACTTTAAATCTTTTTATTTAAGCCTCTTTTCATGCATCTTTAATAATTTTGTAGAGGGTTTTCTTTACCCCCTTTTTATGGAATTTCATGTGGACATGTCTTCATCACTTTTAGGTTCTTCTTTTTCAAGACACCATCATTACTTTAGGGCATTATTCAATTGATCCATTTGTGTACATATCAAAGTGGGAATGTGGAAACAACCACATGTTATCTCATCACGAGAGGTCCATGCTTAACAACTACACCATAAGGGAACCACTTTGGACTTATATACATTTATGATTGTATTTTGACATCAATGAAAACTTCAGTCAACAATATTCCCCTTTGTCATTAATGGAAACCACCATACTCCCCCTGTCATCATGATCCCCCTATCATCAAACTTTTTATCTTTCTCTTGCACTTTGACATCAATGGTAAAGGGTAACTCCCCCCTGAAAACATATCCCACTTGTGCTCTTGTTGTGTTGCTCACAACTGTTTTTATGCTTGAGATTATGATGATCAATTTGGAGTAGAAATTACTTCCAGTATATGTTGGAGATACTCAAAGGTCTTCATGAAGATAAATGCAATCTATTATTTTGTCCCAATATACTCCAGCTTGATGTTCTTTCTTGTGACCCATTCTCATAGAAAGTGAAACTTTATAGGAATATGTTTTTCCTTGGAATGCATCATTGGAATCTTAGATATGTTCATGCCACTGGTGTTGTCACAGATAATCAGAATAGGCTCATGATATTTCACATGTATGTATTGCAAATTTTGCGTCATCAAAAGAACTTGAGTACAACATTTTATTGTTGCAATACATTATGCTTCTATTGTGGATAAGGATACTAAAGATTGCTTCTAGATCAACTAGGACACTAAACAGCCACCAAAGTAGAAGGTTCCTCCACTTGTGCTTCTTATGTGAGTCAACACTTCCTTCCCAGTCTGCATCTGTGTAGGAAACTAGATTCAACTCATTTCCTTTTAGATACAATATTCCAAATTATGTTGTTCCTTTAAGATAGATGAAGATCCTTTTCATTGTTGTCCTTGTCCCATTAGTCATCCCAAACCACTCCACCTGGTGTGTTTTTTATTGAATTGGTGTAATCACAGCGTAATGAAATGACTTGTATACAGTGTACCTATCTTCCATAGACCTGTCGGGTTTTTCCCTTTATCTAACAAACCACTTGAAATTTTTCATGAACCACTCCAAGAAGAACATCCAATGACACAATACCAACCCATATAATTCAACCTCATCGGCTAGGTGAATTAGAAAATGGAACTGTAAGTCCATTAAACTTGTGGGAAGTTCCTTTTCAAACATACAACAAATCTCAATGATCTCTCGACACCACCATGGAATGCTAGCCACATAAATCTCCTTTTATATAACCCAATGTATAAATGCAGATAATTTATATAATTCTCATTATAGGTCTTGGGGAAAGTCATTGTTCACAAAACCAAGTACGAGCAAAGGATAATGACACTACACAATAAAATGTACGAAATTATTTGACATAAAATTGTGAATGGATAGAATTTTATAACCTACATTAAAAAAAAATAGGTAATTAGCATGCATACCATTAGAATATTCAAATATGTTAGAATATTATAAACCCACTCCATACTTAGGATAAAAATAATCAATCATTTATAGTTAATTTCCTATATTCTAGACTAGGTAGTTTCCCTCCACTTGCACCACTTAGTCAATACTTGCCATATATGCCCTAAGATATCCTTTATACTAATTATGGTTAGATTCTACCAACTTTATTGAATTCCCATAATAGTAAATGAACCTTCCTATCTTTTCTTCCTTTAGACAATTGTATTCATTCCTTTCAGTGGATAAGGTAAAGCTAGTCAAACTTAGAAACTGACATATTTTGTGACCAACTCATCCTCCAAGATTTTATATCTAGATTCCATGATTAGAAATATTTTCCATCACTCATCAGCACTCACTCATGATTTATCCAATTTGTGATCTCCTTTACTGATTTGGAAAGTGATTTAGTCACCTATGGGGGTTTATCATATTTAGTAAGACTGCTTTATCGGTTAGCATGAGGTGTCTCCTAAGCAAATCAATTTTACCTCTCAAGAATGTATTATTTATGTACACTATGTTGATCAATACTACTTGGAAATATATATGGAATATTCTCCAGTCATTCTTCACTTCTCTTGTGTTCAATCTCATTATTTCTCTCTCTATTTTTCTTGTGCATGCTTGTGAGAAATATCTTGTATCTAGATCCTTATCTTGTGTTTCAACATGGTATAGGAGCCTCAATTTATACATGGTATCACATCTCTCATGTTATCAATGTCTTCAATCTATCATAGTTTAAGGATTGCATCAAGCATCCAATCATTCTCTGAAAGAAGAGCTTGAATTAAGATTACAAGTATTTCTTCTAGTTTATTTCGTGTAGATTGTAGAGAGAATCTTCAAGACCGAAAAAACAACTAAGCATGGAATCCTCTTCATATATGATCTTATATCCTTACAAATATCATGAATGGAAATCCAATATTGGCATTATGTTGCATAGTAAGGGTCTATACAGAGTCTCTATGGCTTTAGAGAATGAGCCAAATGTCGTTGTTGAGAAAGCAAAGTGGCATAATTGAATGGACAAAGCCTATGGGTTGCTTTGTCTCTCTATTTATCCTGAAATTATTTTTCATATTGATGGTTTGAACACTCTAAACCAAGTATGGACCAAACTTGAGTCTCTCTTTAGAGTACAAGATACGATAAGAGCACGTCAATTGGAGAATGATTTAATCTCATTAAGTCCAAGCAGTTTCGAATCCATTGAAGGGTTCTTCACCAAATTCAAGTCACTTGTTATTTTTATAAAACAAATTTGTATGGGATCAAAAATGTGAAGAGAGTTTTAAGAAATTAAGGGGATTGTTAACCATTGCACTAATTCTAAGAATCGCGGATCCTAACAAGGACTTTGTTGTATGCACTTATGCATGCAACGATGGCCTTGGTGAAGTCTTAACTCAAGAAGGACACGTAATAGTGTACGAGTCCATGAAACTTAAAATTCACGAGAAAAATTACGCTAACTATGATTTAGAATTGGTTGCGATGATACATGCATTAAAAATGTGGCGCCATCACTTGATCAGGAGAAAATTTACTTTAATGACACATAATAAAGGTTTAAAGTATCTGTTGGATCAACAAAATTTAAATGCAAGGAAAGATAGGTGGCTAGCTTTCCTTAGCGAATATGATTTTGAGATCCAACATATCAAGGGAAAATAAAATAAAGTAGTTGATGCTTTGAGCATAAATGTAAGATTAAATTTTATGGCAGCAATCAGTACTTACAAAACAGATTTAGAAGATCGGCTCGAAGAAGGAGTAAAATTGGAAGAAAATTGTAATGCCCCATATTTTGACATTTGGTATTTAAACTCTAATATGAGTTAACTCAACATTTTATTTGCTAGTATCTGTAGGAGTTAGTTCGACTGATTAAACTATAATTAAGACATGACAAACCAAATTATATGTTGTTACTATGTTATGATGTCACCATGAATATTATGTTACTATGTTTATGTGGGTACGATGTTGAGATTATCATGGGATTCTTTTATTTTATGATGATAGTATATGTTTAAATGTTTTCATTTATAAAATGTGAAATATATGATATGGTATGTGAATAGCATATGGTGATGTGGATGAATGAATTATTATATGTCATGTGTAGTTGTTATGAACCAGAATTGTTACGTGAAATGAAATAATGATGACAATATGGATCAATCAATGGTCAAGTGGAATGCTTGTTATGAACATGTATTATTTTAGAAATACTAATGCACGGGGCACAAGGGCTAAATGATAGCCAAATTACTAAATATGATGCGTGGATTAGCACATACTTATGCCAGGAACCTTATTGACCAAACTGATGATATGATGACACACTCCAATAATCTTGATAGCAGCAGAGAACAATTTGATAGGGGATAGACCCAGTATGTTGAGAGGGATGGATGTATTTCCCATCCTATGTTACTATGATACCCGAGGTCGTGGGAGGGTCGTGTTGAGACACACTCCCAAAGTTATTGTGATGACAACGGTCAGATGCCTGCTAGGAGAGGCTAGGTCCGTTGTTCAGCCGACACTATCGCTCTCAAGTTTTTATGTAGTCAGGTCGGTGAAGCCGACATCCACTTCTATACTAGCAGAGGAAGGATTGGGAGGATGCGGACTTAGGTTAGGATGGAAGGATGTGTTAGATAGTACTATTTGAGAGTTGGGTATTCCTTGATACCGAGTTAGTGGTAGTAGGTACCCATCTTTTTATTTACTTGTTAATTCAATAAGAACATAAAGAAAGGATGTCAAATCATAAACTGGATTAACTATTAAATAACTGAGAATGTTAAAAATATTATTGCTTTCTCTTTCTACATGGGAATATTACTATTATTAGTTAGCATCTATGCATAGGTGGGATGGTGTTTGTTTATAGTGCATGTATGACTTGTGCATACACTAGCCACGCATTCACACCTTCTACATGTACGATAGTATTGATATACAACATACTTGTCACTTAAATAGTGGTATAAATTGTCATAGATAACTCAGTTAATGATATATATTAATCAACTTAGATAATGAACGGTTAAGTTGATAGTGTGTGAAATAAATGAATTAGGCATTGTATGTAAACACTGCAATAAACAGTTAAGATAGGTATCGCTAATGTGAATCATCATATATAAAACATTAACACTACAGAACTTTATTGTTTAACTATTAATCAAGATTAATTAACCTTTAAGGGTACCTAGTTCATTAATATAAAGATACCATGTTTATACAAATTTACTTATCTATTAAACAAATAAATGTTACTATTATTATTCACCATTAATAAAAAGAATTGTTATTATTATTACCTGTTATTATTGATTATTAAGTTTAGTAAAAATATTAATAATGATATAACTATTGTTAAATACACCTAGAAGCTTCATTGAATATAACTAAAAGAATTATTTAACTCTCCAAATGTTTTACATGATTTATAAAATATATATTATTATCATTTTTATTGTTAAAGGTTTAACGAAATGAAAAGCGAAATTCTAACTTAATATCATTATATTATCCATTTTAAATGATTATTTAAATTTTATTTTGAAAATAATAAAATATTATGATTGAATTAGAATGGATTGAGTAACAAGAACCTAAATATCCTCTCCATGAAAGTCAAAGTAATTATTATGTTATCTACCACATTTAAATATTGAAGCGATGCATTGAGTCACTGTTAAATGAAAGGTTTCGTAAACAAGCAAGTAATAATAATAATTCTACGAATAAATAAACATAAGTCAACTCAAAGTGTACCCACTTAATTAAGCATTAAATTATTTAACTGCTCAAGACAACCATGAATCCGGTAACTATATTGAATCATTATTAAAAATATTGAATTGTGTAAGGGTATCAATGATTTATGGTCCCAAAACATTATAGGGAAGAGGTGGAGTAAGAATGAAGGAAGGAGGAGGAAAATGGATATTAAAACATTATAGGGAAGAGGTGGAGTAAGAATGAAGGAAGGAGGACGAAAATGGATATTAAAGGAAGGTCTCACGAAGGAGAAGGGGGGTTGGTTTTTCTTTGGGAAGAATTAGACTTAGTATTTTTTTTGGAGAAAAGAAAGAAGACCGAGGAGGGGGTTAACTCGGGGATATGAGGAGGTGGAAACTCAAAGGAAAATGGTGAAACTACACTATTGATTGAAAGATTTGAACTAAGGAAAGTTGCTATGGGGATTATCGGAGTGTGGGCTCGTGGGTTAGGAAACATGTTGGTTTCCTAAGGCCATCAGGATAAGCTGGTCGGCAAGGTGGTTTATTGGGTTTGTCAATAAGTTTTGGCGAAGGGAAGCTACAAGGGGAGGACACTGGAGCTACAAAAACAGTATATAAACTACTGAATCCAGGTATTCTGCAAGCATTATAAAATGGTATATAAAATGTTTAATCCAAGTATTTCAATTCTTGTATGAAATGGAAATATGCTTTATAAATTTTGGATTCATCCCATAGCTATGTTGCACAATTATTTTGTTAAAATGCAAATAGAAATATTCTGCACATTTATTTTGTTAAAATGCAAATAGAAATATGTGAACAAGAGATGTTGTAAATATTCCATTCTATTAGAATAACATCAAAATCTTAGAATTAATAAATTTAGTGGATTTGGATGACTAAGGGACACTACAGAATTGGTATGAGAGCCATTGGTTCAAAAACCGGGACCTTAAGGGCCTATTCATAGGTAGAACTACCATAATCTACGAAACTTGAACACAAATGTATTCACAAAAGAAAAAGAAAAAGAAATTGTAGTAGTTACCACTTACACAAAGTTAAATTTCCTCTTATTAATATTTGAAATAAACAGAAAATCCTACTAGTATTTACAAACAAAATAATTTATCCATCTATTCAAAAAATAATTTGTATTTATATTGAAGACACAAAAGAGTTATATATATTTTTAAAGAAATGATTACTCATAGTATTAATAAATGAAACAGTGCAATCTGCATGTATGTTCTGGAAATAAGGATTCAAAGTTTAAAACCAGAATGGTGGTGACTCTCTCATGAGAGAGGATGAAACCTGAGTTTATTGTAATCATAGTGGCTATAGGATAGATAGGTTAGATTGCATAGAATAGCCTAGCTCTGTAATATTTCTGTCAGTACTATTTGCATAAATAAGTCTGTTTATTTTGGGGGTTACCAAGTCAGAAGTCTGTGCATTAAAGATAAGCTGCATCAAAGAATCCAGCCCGTGGGTCAAAGAATCCAGCCGCCATTAAATCTTGAAACGCCGAGAGTGTAAGGGAAGCCGCAGCCTCAAAGTAACCACCATGGAACATTGCCCCATGAATTAATTTAGCGGCCCGGTGATAAAGTTGAAGAATCCGTAAACATTTAAATAGTATACAGCTTTATTTAAATACATTTTAAAGAGTATGACATTCTCCACTTAATGTGTAAATAGTAAAAGAAAAATATATATTTAATTAACTTGAAATACAAGTAATGTGTAAAGAACAAGAACAAAACTAGGATTTATTTTATTATTTTGAAATACAAACAAGTAATGTGTAAATAACAAAATGAAAAAAAATTATGAACGTGAAACCCAAACAATTAAAATTGTAAGTAACTAAATTCACAAACCAACTCGTGCTACACTAATGCAGTCAACGAGTTTTTATCCCGGGTTCAAGAGGGACTATATTATTAAACCAGTCAGGAAATAACCCTATCTTATTTGCTATCTAGATTCGGTTAACTCTCTCTTATCAAAGTTTAACAATTATTAGAAATAACCCTCTCTTATCCAAGTTTAACAATTATTATATGTTTTTTTTAAATTATATTAAATTTTTATCTTATTTTGTGAAAAAAAAATAGAAAATTTAAAAAACTTGTAACATTTATACCAGTACATACAATAATACCAACACTATTCTATTTTAATGTCAGAGTCCTAATAAGTGCATGGCCACTCTATCTCTCCTGGAATATTATCTCTTTTCCACAAATTCTTTAACATTTTCAGAGGTAGAATTTCAATTGGTTAAGCCCGTGGAAGTCTTTAAGTTCTGGATTTTGCAATAAATAATGCTAGTTGAGGGACTAATTAAGAGATACTGCTAATCTCTTTAACAAGAAGTAACTATTCTCATAACTTTATTTGTGCAATTGGAAATTCTAGTGATTTGTATTGTTCTCTTAGCTTTGGTCTGGGCTAACCTTTTTAATGCTTAAAAAGTTTTAATGAAAATTATTTATATATAATTAAGTTTCTTTTGTTTATAAAAGATTCCATGTTATGAGCTTTAAAAAAACAAAATTGTTAATAGTAACTATAAATATATATATAATAAAAAATCTACATTTAGCATTTTATCCCTCATATACCATTTGTACCTGCCTAAATATCCTAAATATGCCAGAATTTCCACGCTTAATAAATTGCTCATTAACATTGTGAAGCAATACACGCATCCATATGAACGGATTCATGTTGAACATAAATTTTAAATTACTGAGTTGATGTACAACATTGCACTTAGGGGTGGTGATATGACATAATTTTTTTTACTATGACTCAATAACTATCAATAAAACCCTCAGAGTGTGAATGCAATTTACGGATGGCAGATAAGAGCAACTCTCTTTATCTCTTAACGAGCAAATAAGTATTTAAGGGCATCTAAAATGATATATAAATGGAATTGAAAAGTGTTGAAGGTGGGTATTGATTGAATGACTTTATAAAGGTGCTTAAATGAATGAGCTAGCAGGTATAACATGCTCAAATAGAAATGATAAAACTAAGTTTGTGAGGTTGAGACTTAAAAATAGAAAATTATTTATTTAATAGACTGTGCTAGTAAAATTAAAATAATTTGGGAATATGTGGCTGCATCCAAATCCTTAGCATATTTGATGATAATCGAAATGGAACACGGTTTGGACTTGATTTAATTATTAATTTAGTAGAGAAGTGGTTTTTGATTTTTTTTTTCACAAAAAAATTAACCCGGCTCCTCTTACCAAAATGATTAAGGCAACTCTTCTTACCTTCATTGAATGCTCCATAGTGCTATCTTGAAACTAAAAGCTCATTTTACTTTAACTCTTAAATGTACATTTTTTTTTGGACAAGTATTGTAATGTATATACACATAAGTTAATAAAAGCAAAAGTAAATATGTAGAGTCAAGTACATTTCCATTTTAATTAAATGTGAAAATGATTTTGTTACTTACTTATAATATCATGTAAAAAAAAACAACAAGAAGAAGAAAATAATTTTTGTAAGAGGAGTTGTTTTAAATAATTTTTGTAAGAGCTGCAAATATAGGGAAGTGTTTAAGGTTTTGCTAGACTTGGGCAATCCAACAGGATATTATCTTTGTGGAAATGAACAAGTTTACAAAGAGTTTAAAATAAATTTGCATTTTGTACTTGTTGGTTGAGATTTAAAGCAAATTATAAAATAGATTTACATTTTATATTTAAGGGCTTTTATGAATTGTGTTTTAATTGTTATAATTGAGGATTAATTTATATTTATTAAAATTATTAACTATGTGAATTATATATATTAAAGTTTATACATATAGTTAACCACAATTAGGGATTTTTGGTTGATTGGTTTTGATTGTTGACTTTCCAAAAGTTATAATTTTATTGAATATCTATAAATTATTCATGTGTTTTAAGATATATATTGATGTTTTATTTTTAATTTATTAATATTATTTAGATGATATTAGTATTTATTATATTAATATTTAATTTATAACCTTGAAGTAGTTCAATTAGTTGGAAATTTGGGGAAATGATAACAATAAGTTTAAAAGGAAATTATAACATCAAGCATTTTCAAGTAGGGTAATGTGATTGAGGGATGAAATGATTAAAAATCACATCTATAAAATGGTAATTATGATTAAATAAAAATAAGTGTATGAGATTCACTTAGGATGTTTGAGTAAATGAAATTATAGAGAGAGAGAGAGAAAGAGAGAGAGAGGGTGTGTTTTGTGTTTCTTTTAACTTGTGTGTCTATTGACTTAGACCTTGATAATGAAGTTAAAATGTTAAAATATGTGATAAATTGTAGTATTAAAATTGTAATACTTAGATAATGTACTTTGTGAAAAGTAGATATATTGTACCATACACTAGTAATCATGTTCAATAAAGATACACCCCTCACATTGTGAAAATATACTGAGGATAAGATATAAGCGCAAGAGGCCTTTTGAATGTTTGAATATTATATCACTCTATATGATTCACTAGGGTGTTAGGTTCATTTTTGCTTTACCTAAAATCTCAATCTAGTTTTTTTTAAGAAGAAAAAAGCATGTCCTTGATATTCATTAATGAATCAAAGGGCATCTGATGTGAATTAATACAATCCATATGTTAACTAAATCTCAATCTAGTTAACATATGGATTGTATTAATTCACTTTAACTTTGGAATTATTAGGTATCTATTATGTACATCTTTAAAAGGGTTGGACTAGTTTTTGATTGCTAAAGAAAAGTAAAGTTGTAAGAGAGTTTATTAGACTCCAAACTTAGGCTTGGAGAAGCCACTCATCTTCTTAAAGGGGCNCAATAAGTATGTTGGGACATGTAACAATACTAATTTAAGAAAATAAATTAATTAAATAACCAAATTTTGTTGAAGAGTGAAGATCAAAACTGAACACTACTTCAAGCATATGAAATACTCAAAAGTGTAAACCATGTTTTAATGATAGACATACCATGACTATTTACTTGAAAGGAAAAGTTTTCACATGCTACAAAGAGGAATATGAGGATCTCTCCTATGTAGAAAGGCATCTAAGACTCTTTAAAGTATTGCTCCATTGTTTACATTATCATTCAATTTTCGAGAGGGATAAACAAAAGGATTGATTCAATTATGAACAAAAAGCCAATTCCCTTACATGGATGTCGATTGCGGAAAAACACCTCTAAACATGAAAGGGGAGTCATGAGTAAAAAATTTATTTAAACAATTAGATGGACTTAAATTTTATAGATCATTGAGTATTTAATGGCACTAGAAAATATATTAGAAATTAATGTTGAAAAGTGTGGACTAAATAAGATTTTATAATAATAAAAAAATTCATGTGAGAACTAGAGTATTTACTATGCAAAGGAAGAGTGAGTAAGGAATAATATAAAGTTAAATATATAAGGATGACAATGATAAATAAAATAAATAGGAGTGAGTACAGAAGTAGTATAAAAGAAATTAAAAATAATTAAATAAATAAATAGGATTAAGAATGTATAAAGTATCTAGTAAGAAGTATAGATTGCATTCATGGACCCTTATACTCAAGTTATTTTGACCTAGAGGTGCTAGATAAGTTGGATGTGACAATATGGTGTTCCTTGCGTAGATGATTATTTTGTAGTTTTTTTTTTTTTGATAGAAAGCATGAGCTGCCTAGGCTATGGAAGAAGGATACTCTACTCAACATTTAACTTATTGAGATTTCATATTTATGACCTAGAGAAGAAAATGACATTAATAACAATGACCAAGGAAACTTTTAAGTGACTACATTAAATAATGTAGGTAAGTAGTGTTGTTAGAAAAGAGTCAATGGAGCTAAGAACCTATTGATGAGTCATAATAAGACATTTACAACCTAATGAAATGAAGTGATGGTAACTTAATATCATTATATTATCCACTTTAAATGATTATTTAAATTTTATTTTGAAAATAATAAAATATTATGATTGAATTAGAATGGATTGAGTAACAAGAACCTAAATATCCTCTCCATGAAAGTCAAAGTAATTATTATGTTATCTACCACATTTAAATATTGAAGCGGTGCATTGAGTCACTGTTAAATGAAAGGTTTCGTAAACAAGCAAGTAATAATAATAATTCTACGAATAAATAAACATAAGCCAACTCAAAGTGCACCCACTTAATTAAGCATCAAATTATTTAACCGCTCAAGACAACCATGAATCGGGTAACGATATTGAATCATTATTAAAAATCTTGAATTGTGTAAGGGTATTAATGATTTATGGTCCCAAAACATTATAGGGAATAGGTGGAGTAAGAATGAAGGAAGGAGGAGGAAAATGGATATTAAAGGAAGATCTCACGGAGGAAAAGGGGGTTTGGTTTTTCTTTGGGAAGAATTAGACTTAGTATTTTGTTTGGAGAAAAGAAGGAAGACCGAGGAGGGGGTTAACTCGGGGATATGAGGAGGTGGAAACTCAAAGGAAAAGGATGAAACTGCACTATTGATTGAAAGATTTGAACTAAGGAAAGCTGCTATAGGGATTATCGGAGTGTGGGCTCGGGGGTTAGGAAACCTGTTGGTTTCCTAAGGCCAGCAAGATAAGCTAGTCTGCAGGGTGGGTTGTTGGGTTGGTCAATAAGTTTTAGCGAAGGGAAGCTACAAGAGGAGGACATTGGAGCTACGAAAACGGTATATAAACTACTGAATCCAGGTATTCTGCAAGCATTATAAAATGGTATATAAACTACTTAATCCAGGTATTTCAATTCTTGTATGAAATGGAAATATGCTTTATAAATTTTGGATTCATCACATAGCTATGTTGCACAATTATTTTGTTAAAATGAAAATAGAAATATGCTGCACATTTATTTTGTTAAAATGCAAATAGAAATATGTGAACAAGAGATGTTGTAAATATTCCATTCTATTAGAATAGCATCAAAATATTAGAATTAATAAATTTAGTGGATTTGGATGACTAAGGGGCACTACAAAAATTACCAAAAATTGCTAGCTAAAGTGACAAAAAATGTAATTGAAAGTTTAAGTACAGGTTACAGTCTAAATGAAAAGGGGTTAATACTTTATAAAAGCGGATTGTATGTACCAAACGTACCTAAAGTTAAGTTGCTAATCTTAAATGAAATACATAATACTCCCTATTCAGGACACCCTGGCTATCAAAAGAAAATAACTATGTTACAGAAAGATTATTTTTGGCCAAATATAAAAAATTAGTTGGCAGAATATATTGCAAGATGTTTTGAATGGCAGCATGTTAAGACTGAACATCAGCATCCAGTTGGTTTATTACAACCGTTACCAATTCCTAGCTGGAAATGGGAAATAATCAGCATTTATTTCATTACAGGTTTGCCTAGAAATCAAAACCAGAATGATTCTATAATGGTAGTTGTTGACAAATTTAGTAAGGAAGCACATTTTATACCAGTAAAGACCACTCATAAGGCTGCTAATATTGATGAAATATTTATGAAACAAATTTTTCATTTACATGGAATCCCAAAAGTTATAATTTCTAACAGGGACTCTAAATTCATGGGAAACTTCTGGAAATCTTTATTTAAAGGTTTAAATACTACTTTAAATTTTAGTACATCTTTTCATCCGTAGATGGATGGACAAACTGAAATGGTAAATCATATTTTGGAAGATATGTTAAGGATGTACATTAGAGAACAACCAAGCAAATGGGAGGACTACTTACACTTGGTTGACTTTGCATACAACAACCATTACCAGGCTTCATCAAAATTCATCCCATTTGAGATTCTGTATGCCAGAGAATGAAATACTCCCATATCATGGAGAATCCCCATTGACAAGTTAATACTATGACCTGAGTTGTTAAACGAGATGGAATTAACCGTAATGCAGGTACAAGGTAATTTGAAGGTTGCACAAGATAAACAGAAGATTCAAGCGGATCTTAAACGAACTCAGAAAGAGTTCAAGGTGGGCGAACATGTTTTCATTAAGGTAAAACCTAAAAAGAGTTCTTTAAAGTTAGGGAGCTGTGCTAAGCTAGAGCCCAGGTACTGTTGGCCTTTCGAAATATTGTCCAGAGATGGACCGGTGGCATACCAATTGGCCTTACCACTGAATCTTAAAGTTCATAATGTTTTTCATATTTTTGTTTTAAAAATAAATGTACATGATGCTACTCATGTTATAAATTGGAATGATGTACAGGTGGAACCCGAATGATATTTTCTGGTGGAATCGGATTGTATCCTTGACAAGAGGGAGATCTTGCTTCAAAATCGCACCATTTGGCAGGTGAAGGTGCAATGGAAGCACCTTAGTCTAGAAGAAGCAACCTGGGAATTGGAGATTCATATGCGGGCAGCTTATCCAATTATGTTCCAAGGTATCTTTGAGGAAGCTGAATAAACCAATATCGAGGACGATGTTGGACTTAAGGGGGGGTGTATGTCACGTACCCCAATTTCAATAACATTTTATGTTTAAGAAGACATTATATTTTATTTTTATTGTAAAGTTTGAGACTATTGACCATGTGGGGTCAAGGATGATTGTAATTAATTATGCTGAATATTTTATTATTTAATAAATAAAAGATGAGACAAATAGCCTAAGGAGGTTGTTGAATGAGTGTCCACTTACCCACTAGGTGTAATACACTGAGGTGAAAGAAAACTGACACAGGGCAGCATCCTCAACTACTTTTAGTTGTTGCAACGGGGAACTTCCCTAATTTTGTGCTCATGTTCCCTAAGAAAGTGGAACATAGCAGGTGGCTCATTAAGTGAAAAACTGACCAAAAAGACCTAGGCATGCATATATCTACCCATCGAATTCAGCAGGAGGTTGTTCAATCATTACCTTGTGAAATTTCTAGAGTTGAGAAAGGTGCACAAGAGATTCGATGAGGGGGAAAGCAGAAGTGGATTGAGTGATTAAGATTGTTTTCAGAACTAGTGTAGCTGGTTAGCTGAGTTCTTTACTTCTAAGAACAGAAAGTACTGTTGCTAAGTACTTATGTTGAGTTGCAGGGGTATTTAATCCCATTTCCTCACATAATGATTTCATTCTGGTGGTTCATTGGACAGGCCCAGGGGTCCTAAGACAAAAAGTTGAGCTATCTTCAAGAAAAGGTTGGGTGGAACGGGATCCTTAGGTTGTTTGTCTCCTCTACGAGTTATCAGGTTCCATAGTGTTATCTTATTTATCTTATGCAAGTAAAGTACTGAAATGAAAGTAGTCGTTTTTTACTATTATTTCTTAGATACTTCCAGCTGCAAATAGACTGTATAAGTCTGCATTTTATTTAGGAAATTACCTGTATTTGTTCAATAAGAATAAATTAACTTAGAATTAGAAATGGTGTAATGATGAATAAAAATTCCTTTCTGTATTTTTCCACTCATCGTGAGATGAAGTACTCTAGTACAGAAGGTTGTTTACAGGTAAATAGGAATGAATATATATGAATTAAGATGATTTGAAGTTGCTTAAATATTGAAAGCTTTTATTGTTATTTCAGCTATTTATCATAATGATTCCTTTTCCAGGAATTAAACTTTTATGAAAAAACCTCTAGAATACTAAGTAGAGACTTTTATAGTAAAATTGTGGTTACACAAATAGTAAACTATGTATAGGTTAGTAAAATAAATATTACTGTGATACAACCTAGCTATTACACTTAGTAAAGAAAACTAATTCTTTATTTTATTACTTTAAGACCTAAAATATAAATAAGGTTACTCTAGACAATATATAATAAATATTGTATAGATAAACCTACCAAACTATTATTTTTAAACATCAACACAATAAGTTCATAATGAACTTCTAACAGAGAGAAAAAGGTAAATATTATAATATTTATTGTAAAATAATACCTTAAGTAAAACAAAAAACTGTAAACATACAGTATAAAACTAATATTATTACTAAGATAAATAACTATTCTTCTAAAACCTACTCAGTCATACAAACCTTTTTCCGAGCAGGAAGATAGCAATTAGTTTATTTAGTCAAATTGTATACTTAAGATATAATCTAATGCTTATAATTATCCAACAGATTAAGTAAATCAAGGATAAGTTCCAGTGTTCCTATTTAAAAAGAAGAAACTATTATAATTCAATTATTATTTATACCAAGAATCGAAATCATGAAATTAACTTAAATAACAAAACTATTATTAAAAGAAAATTCAACCCTAGGTTCAGTCCTTACAGAATAACTTTTACAAATAGTTTTCCAAACAATTAAGTGTTTGCCAATGGCTCGAACCAACTCGCGGTCGTATCATAAATTTCACCATTTGTATCATAACAAGAAAATATTTATCAAAACTTAGTTCTCTTTGCAACCCAATTTACAAAAGAAAACAATGATAATAACTATTTATTCACTGGTTGAAAGCCCTCGTACCAAAATAGAGTTCTCTTTTATCATTATCACTACACATTCGAATTATCAAGGAGAAACAACTGGTAAATAGAGGTATACCCAAGAGCCATAAATTCTACTTTACAGCAAACAAAGTATTTTATAAACAGAGTTTCCACTCTAATCCAAACAGTCACCACACGATTTTTAACTCTTCAAAAAAAACAAAATGCAATAACTTAAGTGTACCCATGAAGGAGTTTCATTGGCCAAGCAAAATCCCGAGAAGGTTTCAAAGAAAAACTTTTACAGTGATAAACAAACTGTTTATAAAAACCTTGGAATGGTATTACCCTAAATCATCTTATTACAAGAGCCGTAACTCTTTTACAAAATCCCAAGGGTTATAATTAACAATGGCCATACGGCCTCCTCCTCCATATTTAAACAAAACAAACTATCATCTAATACAGTAAATGAACACCACAGCTATCCCTTAGCACCATCGACATCACTGTGAACACACCCAACAACGGAGGGAACCTCAAGGTTGAAACCGAGGCTTACCAGAACTTTCATTCCACACCCTTCAGCTTTAGCAACGCCTTCGAATATTCGACTATGCAACGCGAGACTTGGACACCTATTACCAAAAATAAAAGTTTAGAACATAACCTGGTAAAATTTTATTAAAACAATAATTAAGAAGAGAATGGATTTTTTTTGAAAACCCACTTACCAGAGTCGGGAGCCTGCTAACGCCACCGCAAAGTGAAGACAATCGGATTAGCAAGACTCGGATAGATGCAACCTGCCAAACGCCACAAGCAAAACCAGAATGACTACTGTAATCATGGAGCTCTCAGTCATGACGAAAAACCAGAGCTTCAATCCTTGTTAACATCTCGAGAAAACAAAAATTATAACAAAGGTTAAAACACTAAAGCTCATAGGGAGAAACAATGGTGAAGAACTGGAGTAACCAACTTTCACTCCATATCACGGCCAAGTCACAGTTTGATAAAACGTTACAGGAAACCCAAGAAGGTCGAGGCATGTCGGCCACTCTCCCTTGCCAAACAATAAACAACAAATGAAGCCCGGTAGTGTTTAGGACAAGTTTAACGTTTTGTGCTTAGGTTTTAGCACCAAACCCTTTTTCCAACGAGAAAACTCGATGTTTTTTCCATTACCATCGGAATACTTTGGGTCTCAATTATAGTTTTTAACCTGCACATTTAAACCTTGCAAGGTGTATAATACAATAACAATACTTTGGTTTAAAATTTTAAACAAGTAATTTGATATGTGGAGATTTAGAGCTAGGTTTTAGTGCATAGATATTTATTCCTTGTCAAAACCTAGCTAAGTTAATTATTATAACATGCATTTGCATATATGTTTAGGATTAGTATGTATGTTATGCATAGGTTAGATTTGTTTTATTTGTAATTTAGTATCTAATTGCAAATACAAATAGTAAAGACAAATTTTAGAACTTAGGATAGTTCTAGGATTTACATAGTAAATTTTCATAGTTAGAAAACAATTGGAAATGCATTCGGACTCGTGGATATTACAAGCAACTAAATCTTGGTCTATATTTATATACCATCATATATATGAATAATTGTTATAATTAATACTTACACGATCAACTCAAAATGCTATCTAGGAAAAATAGTCTTGGCGATATGTCTCAAATTTCTTACACATCATTAATCTAGACATTAAAAAGGATTCTAAGGTTTTTTTCCTAGCTTACTCATTTTCTTATTCCGAACTTTAAATTTATATCTCGTAACCGAAAGTAAAATTTTACCTGTAAAGACCTGTACAAGCATCGAATCTGCATTAGCTTGAGAAAGCTAAATAAGCCTCTGGAAAACCTCAAGCCCCTTTAGTAAGAAAGAAGAAAAAATATCAGAATCATACACTTACTAGAGAATAAACAATTGATCTGAATTCAATAAATTCTAACTCATTGACTTTCAAGACTTAAGAATCAACACAGATTGAATGTTGTTAGTAGTAGGTGTTTTATAAGTTAGTAAGTAATTCTGAAATCTTTAGTTACAGTTTGTCAGGAATATTAATTCTTAAGTTTCTCTTAATGTCCTGTCCTGTAATCTCTCTGTTAGATAACTAGAGGTAGTTATTAAACTAGCATTTTTGGGCTATAACTTAAACATTAAATGTCACAAAGAAAATTTTAAATTTTTGTGAATTTTTTGGGGTGTTACAACCATGTAGGGTTGACAGAGTACAGCTCAGTTATTACAGACTCAATTAGCTAGAAAATGTATTCTATTACATTAATTTCGGCCCATACCTAGCCACCAAATTACGACAATACATTAACCACGTCCATAAATAGCTATAAAAACAACTTTCAACCTGTCTTTATAAGTCATAACTAGCCGTAAAACTATCCTTTAGTCTTCTGCCAACTCGTCCTTCTACGGTCTTCCTTGACTTGCACCTGGTCAGCCTTAACTATTCTACCTGCCTCTTCCACCGACTCAGATTTTCCTTTCCTCATCACATTGACCCTTGTTGTAGCTTCCTCTTCTTGCACTTATGCTTCTTCCTTTACCTTCCCTTCTCCATCGCGCACCTATTTTTCCTATCTTGCGCGTGCGCGTTGGATTCTTCCTTGTGCACTTTTCTTGGCCCAACAGGCCCCCAACAATCACATGTGGCTCGTCTCAAGCCACTAAGCAAAAATTTAGAAAAATTTGGAGTGTCTACAAAATTCAAGCTTCTAGCGAAGGTTACGCCACATGACCAATCTTGTCCTAAAATTCTTGCAAAATTTGTTGCACCCAAGCAACATCTGCGGTGACCTATTCAGCTTGCTTAGCCAACTATTCCACATGGTCAAAACGGATATGTTCTGACGGTCCTGCTTCTAATGACTGACCGATATGGTGGAGCTTCTACTGTACAGGATTCCCTGTAACTCATTTTGCTTCTGACTGATGCATTGTCACTTCAATTTTTCTACTCTTCTCTTGATCATGGAGAGCTTGGAATTCCTGCTAGATTTGCTTTAGCTCAACTACTTTTGCAACCTTCTCCTTAAGCGGAAGCTTCTTGATGTCTTCTTTGGCCATTGTAATTTTCATATCGGTATGTCATGGTTCTTCCTTGATCTTTTCCACTACTTCATCTTCCAGAAGCAATCCCCATGTCACGAAGACAGCTTCAACTGCCTCAGTGCAGAGCTATTCTCCTTGTCGTATCCTTCCCACAGCCTCGGATGTTGTATTACTGCGTTCTTCAAGCACCTCGGGAGGTGTGCTTGGTGTTTGTCACACCTGTAACTCTTCGACCTGTTTCCTGAGTTCCACGACAATCCGCGACAACCGGCCAACCTTGGTAGCTGCATCCTCATCTTCTTAGCCTTCTTCTGGTGGGAAATCTGTGACTGCACTTTTGATGGCTTCAGCAAGTGTAAATCAGCTCTGCTCGCACGCCTTGATCTCCTAGTCCTTTTCCTTAAGGAGGACATTGCACTCTTTTTCCTTCCTTGTCTTCTTTGCTTCTTGATAAGCCACCACATTTTCTCTTATGTGAATTTCAGTCGTGGCTGCATACTGAATGGAGTATACATTGGCCAATGGTAGCTTTGAAAAATCCAACGTGAGTGTCCCCATTTCCTTGATGATATCATCGTATTCTTCAGTATCTTATTGTAGTGCTTGTGCCTTTAATTCCATCTTGAGGGGCAGCAACAACATTAGTGTGGATAAAGTATCTCCGGGATCCACACCATATGTATCAGCCTCGATAGTGGTTTTTACTTCGTTAATGGCCTCTGTGAGCTTGTTGAGATGCTTGGTGACTTTACTGGCCACTTGAGTATGCTATACAGTGAGACCCTCAAGGCTTCTCTTGGCTACTTCCATGACAATGTATGCAAGTAGGCCAATGTATTCTTTATCCAAGCTGACAGTATTGGACATTTTGTTAGCTTTACGCTTCTTGCGCGGATGTGTGCACTCTTTTTCCTGTTCTTACTGCAGGGTCCACACATCCTCATCGGTCAGTGTGTCTTCTCCATCATCTCATAGTTTTTGTGCTCACTGTCATCCTCGCCATCATCTTTCTCCTACAACTAGTTACCTTTCCCATTGCCCCCATGATTGCCTTTCCTGTCATCTCGATCATTACCTTGACCATTCCCTTGGTCGTCGCCTTGGCCACTTCCTTGGCCATTTCCTCTCTAATCCATCTGCACGTCACCTGTTGCACCATTCCATAAGCCAATCTTGGATGACTATTTCTACATCTGCATCAGTGATCATAAACCCAACTCGGTGTACTTGCTTATCAAGGCCCCTTCACGGCTCACGAATGATGTTGTGGACACTAGCCTGAAAGTTTATAAATGAGGCATATTTCTGCACTATTGCAGCCCTTACTCTGTGATGTTGTCTTATTACATCACGTAGCACCTCGTCGTGCAGAAAGAACTCGATCTTATTATCTTTTTTCTCGGATCTTATCGTCCTTATCCTCCCAGAGGTTCTGATACTTTCCTCCAAGTCAAAGCACTGGGACATCCAACAACTGGTAGTCCAGTGTGTTGGACCAAAGAATAAAGGAAATTAGAATGAGCAGCCAGGAGTAGTGGAACTTGGATTTTTCCTCCTCTTGTGCTTGCTCTGCATTGTCTATAATCTCATTCAATAGGTATTGTGACCAGTTAAATATTACGCCCACTGCACATTGTTCTACTATTCCAACGGTGCACTCATTCGGCCTCATCTTACGTAGCAGCTTGCAAGATAGGATTTTTGTTGTGAACCTTATTGTGTTGTCCTCTATAGGGGCAATGAGGAATCCCCGACCTGCATGCTAAAGATTATATTTCTGCTTCATCTTGGTTGTATCTATGTTTTGGTGTAGATACGGTGCAGGGTCTTCTCCTACCTTCGGTAGATCCGTTATCTATGAGATGAGCTCGACGTCGACAGGGTAAGGTTGATTGAGCCATAAATATCCTTTGTGAAAAAACACAAGGAGATTCTAGACATATGTAGTTACCTACATGCTTCTCCGAAAGTGTGGCATGAGCAGCAAATTTAACAAGCCCACACTGTCTCCATCGTTGGTCCACTCCATTTGTATTACGAGCTAGGGCTCAGGTGGCACAACTAGAGTCATAACCATGTAATTTTTCCTTTCTAATCCTTCCTTCTTTCATGTATCAGTACCCTCAAACTGCATCTTGGCTAGCTTCGACAGTATATCCAGCAACAAGGGTACACCAATCACGGATTTGGGGTGTCGCTAAATAGGAGTGCACTTTCGCAAAAAGCTTCACTTCACGCGCGTCTTCCCTCCTTGGCTGAACATAAGGGGTTAGTAGGCTCTTTTCCTAGATGGTAGCACTCGCATCCCTACATGGTGGTGATTCGGGTGCGTCCTCCCCAGGCATGTCCTCAGTAGGCATATCCGTAGAAGCCTTAGCCTTGCGTTTCTTTGATAACTTCGGTCTTGAGGATTCTGGAGCGTATCTCAAGGGCACGACCAGTCATGGACCTGTAACTGGTGGATTAATAGGTAGATTCTAAATGGGTTTCAGCATGGGGCCCGAACCATAGGCTAGAATAGGGGTCGAACCGGCCGCAGGAGCTGTCTGTTGTCTTGGTTGCACCATCGTTTCCAATTCTTATTATTGCTGCTGGACCTCTGGAGACATAATTTATTCTTCAATCAGACACGGTGAAGTGATAGTCACGATAGATTGCTCACTGGCGCTGGAAATCTCAATAACCATTAGCTTTGTCTCTCAATCTCAAGCTCTGGTTCGCTCTAGCTCTCTCAATGCATGTAAAATAATTCTTGTCGATGAAGCCTCATATTTATAGGCATGTGCTCATCCTGCATGTGATCATTGCATGGAATATTGACATCTTGTCAATCACATGGGATTCTCATTCGACGCATTCCACATCAATTCTCCTACTCGAGTTATGAGTTGTACCTGTCAGGGAAGTTATGGCGGAGACGACTGATAGGATCAAAAACCACGTCGCCATTTTCCTCGTAAATTGTCAAATTAATGGTGCTTTTCTGTCATAACTGCCTATATCTTCTCGGGTATATAGGATTTAATGACGACCAGTTGGAATTCCCTCTCTTTACTGCGATTTTCCTACTTCTGTCGTAGACGTGTGACAGAACAATTTCCTTCCCTTTTTTCTCTTTTTTTTACGCGCAACGTGATCTTACCCATGCATGTCATGGCCATCATAGTAAGGTTTCAAGTGACTTCCATTTACCATACCTACGACGTATGCTCCATCTAGCTTCAGCAATTTCACTACACCTATGTGTGCGACCACATATGGCCCGAGCCAATGCGTCTTTAACTTCCTTGGATGCTTGAAAATTTTATTGTCATACAGCAAAACAAGTCCTCTAACTTTGAATGTCTAAGTCCTGATATGGCGATCATGGCATGCTTTCTAGCTCTTCTTCTCGATGGTCTGATGGAATCCTACGATGAAGCATTCTTCCTCCATCTAAACAAGCTGTGACAACCATTGCTTGACAACATTTCCATCGGTCATTTCTCTCAGCACAACAATTCATAGGCTCAGCACAATGTATTCCAGTGGCACAACAACTTCTTGTCCATACACCAGTTTGAATGGAGTGTTCCCTGTCAGTCACTTACAAGTGATGTGGTATGCCCATAGCACAGCTGAAATTTTCTGATCAGAATCATCTTGGCACACATTGCACACTTTCGTTAATGCATTCTCTAGAATCTTGTTGAAGGCTTCAACCATTCCATTCACCTAAGGATGATAGGGTGTCGTCTTCTTTTACTGAATCTGGAACTCTACAGTAAGCTCAGCAATCATTTTGTTAACAAAATGCATACCTTGGTCACTTAGGAGAATTTTTGGGCAGCCGAATCTGGTCACCACATTTTCAAATAAAAACTTCGTCGCAGTCGCAATGGTGCAATCTTTAACAAGCACGGCTTCATCGCATCTGGTTAAACAGTCTGTCGCAGTAATAATGTAGCATGTGCTAGTCCTTTTCCCTGGTGGACTGATTAGTCCAACAAAATCAATGTCCCACTTGTCAAATGCTTGAATGGTTATCTGTGGTGCAAGTGGAATCTTGTCGCGGTGTGATGGTTTTCCTGTTCTCTGGAAGATATCACAGCGCCAACAGAAGCTCTTAGTATCCATATATATGCTTGGCCACCATAATCCTACTTGAGTATCTTGCGCACAGTTTCCTTTCCAGCATAGTTTCCTCTTGTGGCATCGGCATGTGCTTCACTCATTATCCATTGTCACACATAGTAAAAAATGCAGCGTCGTAATATTTCATCCCCAACCAGCTTATATAGATGCCCCACAATCAATGTATAATCAACGGGCTTGACGAGAAAATGTTTCTTCTGCCAAGTGGTGAATCCTTCAGGTGCATAGTCATTACTCGGGAGGTGGATGATAGCGTTAAACTTCTTATTCTAATCATCCATCATGATGAGTGCAAACAGTTGCACCTTACGAAAGTTATCCTCCAGACTGGTGGGCTCTTCACCACTTTCTATCCTTGATAGGTGATCAGGCCCGACATTCAATCGACCAGGTTTAACTATGAACTCAAAATCAAATTCTTGAAACTGGAGGAGCCATCGACAGATCTTCCCCCCCAACACTGGCTTGTTTAATAGGTATTTTAAAGTCAAATGATCAGTGTACATTTTAAAATGTCCACCCAACAAGTAGTGTCGAAACTTCTGCAACGCATAGACCATGGAAAGGCCTTCTCTCTCTTTTGTCGTGTAATTTTTCTCTGTTGTCGACAGTTTTCTACTAGCAAAAGCAATAGGATGGTCAAGTGCACCGTCACTTGGTTGAGTCAATACTATGCCGAGCGCAATAGATGACGCATCGACATGAACATGGAGTTCCTTCTTCTAGTCTAGAAATACAAGTATTGGCACAATGGCAATCTTGTTCTTCAATTTGTCCAAGCTTTCCTGACAAGCCTTCAACCACTGAAACTTCGCATCTTTCTTCAATAGTTTCTCCATGGGTGCAGTTATCTCTGCATAGCCTCTGATAAAATTTCTATAGTAACATGTTTGTCCTAACATTGATCCGAGTTGCGTTACCGATGTAGGTGGTGGTAAGTAAAGGATAATCGCAACTTTCATTGGGCCGACCAAAATATCATCACGACATACAACATGACCCAGTAGTACACCAAATGGTGTGCAAAAAATACATTTATTTGAATTAAGCACTATCTGATACCAGTCACATCGTCTCAGCATCATGCACACACTCTCAATATGGTCTCTTACTAGACCAACACATTCCCATCATCAAAGTAGACCTCAAGAAATTTATGTATGAAATATTTAAAAGCAAATACTACTATTCTAGAAAAAATAGCAGGTGCATTCTTGAGTCCAAAGGGCATTACCGTATACTGGTAGCATCCCCATTCTGTGACGAAGGTCATTTTGTGGCTATCCTCCTTTGTGATTCCAACTTGATGATAGCCAGAGAATCCATTGGTGAATAATACATCTCTTTCCCTCCGACGCTTTCAAGTACTTCATCTGTAAACGGTGTTGGGAATGGATTGTGCAGCCATGCATCGTTTAGCTTCCTTAAGTTGACATAGATCCTGACTTCACCTGTTGTCCTCTTATCCTGGATCACTATAGGGATGATCCACTCTAATTTCCCAACAGGTTCAATGATTCCTGCGTCGAGCATGCGATCCAATTCAGCTTTTATCTTCTATTTATACCTTGGGTTCAACATATACGATCGGCTTAAATAGTTTAGCATCTGGTTTTAGGGGTATTTTCATTTCTCCCAGGTCTCCAACTATTCCCTTCATCTCTGAGAAGTTGGTAGGAAATAGGTCCTGAAACTCATGCAGCAAGTATGTAATCTTTGCTACTATCTCATCATCCCACTAATCTCCTATATTGGTGAACTTCGGGTTCTTTGGCAACCCAATATTTACCTTCTTGATTTTCAGCGGTTTGAGGAATAGGTCTCTTGAAATACCAATTCCTTCAAATTCGGGCGTAGCTTCCGAATCTAGTATGTTGATGTTCGTCGGGTCATCATCTGGGTCTCCATCCAGATTGTAACAGGCCATCCATTGCTGGATGGTCGCACTGCACTAATGGGCACTTGTTACTATGACAAGGATTTCATCAAATATATTTTCATTGATTATATGAAGCATAGCATCAACTGTAGGTTTCTCATCAGCAAATTCGAATGCGTGCGTGAACTGCTTAGCTCGCCCTTTCCAATCCTGAGTTCCTTGTCGCAATTCGATGGATGTATACCAGCTTCTGAGTGTCATTTCCAATGTATGAACGAAATTATGGACCCATTCATGTCGCGGGTATTCTGCAAATGCTATGCGACATTGATTAATGTGCTCAATAAGGTTTGACAGCCCTGTGTATTTATGACTCATAACATTGACTTCCTCATCGAATCGAACTTCCCACAATCTTCTACACTATGGCCATTCTGATATGGATTTATTATGTGTACCCCACCAGCTGGCAGGCGTAGCCTTTAATACATAGTCCAATGTAGACAAGCATTGTGGTTCTGTTCCTAGTCCTTCAAACTCGCTGAGGAAGGCCGCAAGGTTAGGTAACCCCTCATAGGTAGGTAACTCCCTCAACTGATTCTCCACCCATCGCATCGATCGGGTAACTCTGGAACATCACCTCATAGAAACTTCATGCATTCTATTTTTCTAGTTCTCTAAGGCCTCTCCTAAGTCAGATGTGAAGGAACTAGCACTCTTCCAACTCGGGTTTCCATCCATTTTTGGGTTGTTGTAATCTTCTTGTAACACGGTGACATTGTAGATCTGGTCAAGATAATCACCATGTCCCTAGTTGTAGACAGGCTCGACGTATCTTTGTCCCTCTAATGGGTTAATGGGGGACACTACCCTCATTTCATCATTGTCAAATGAGAGAATCCTTTTCTTGAAATTGATAATGGTATGATTATCTATGGCCCAATCTATCCCTAGAAGCACGGGATATGGGTTTGTGTCGTCGACAATGTTAATGACCTCAAAGTCTGCAAATGTACGCAACCCCTCAATGTTGATAGGGACCTAACTCAACCTACCAATTGGTAGGACTTTCTCCTGATTTGCAAGTCGCAACTGGACAGGGGACCAATCCAGGCGTGGCTTTCCCATGCTTTCCAAAGTCTATCACGTCAAAATATTGACGTCCGACCCCAGATCTAAAATGGTGTAATCCATGTCATAATACCTTACCTGCGTAGTTATTCTTAACTCACGCACCATTTTGAATTTCTTCTTGACATGGTTAACCTTTCTTCTAGGTTTCGACTCTTATGGGGTTTTTTCTATCAGTGCTTGTAATTCTACGATAGCATATTTATCTTGAATTAGTGCTAAGCAACTTGACATAAACGACTTGAGCTTACAAACCTTTTTAGGAATCTGCTTCTGGAACAGATGTTGGAAGTGTTCAGGAATCTCTCTAACTTCAGCTGATGTCGATGGTTGTTCTGGATCTACAAACTTCGATCGCACATCCAAAAATACTTGCTTATGTTTTTTAACATTGAATGGTACTTTCTTCAGCGTCGCGGGTCGCACCTGTGGTTCCGATTGCAGTTGTTCTTGCGGTATGTTCTGATCAGCTCTAGTCGCAGCACCTCCTAGTGTTATGACTGCAACGCTTGGATCTCTCAGATCAGCATCAATCATCTGAACATTAAAGTTCGGATTCGTATTTGGGTTATGTACAGGGTTAGGACCTACGACAGTCTGAGCTTTCCACTTCACAATTAACATAGGACATTGTTCCACATTATGGTCCCGCACTTTACAATATGAACATGTCTTTGCAGGATCCTGACAATCTCTAGCATAATGGCCTAGTTTTCCAAAGTTATAGCATGTAACTTGACCTCTTCCTCTTCCAAATCCTCCTCCTCCTCTACCTCTGAAGTTTCCACCCCCCCTTCCCTGAGGGTGTTGTTATTGTAATGGGTAATGATTATGTTGGTATTGCAACTGATATTGGTTCTGTGGCGCATACTGCAGATGATATTGGTTTGGTGGGAAAGGCACAGGATGGTAGTGCAATTGCGGTTATTCATCTTGAACTGACCCATCGTTCTTCATCAGGTAGGTATCTACTATCTTTTCCTTCAAGAGTTGCTATGCTCTGCAATCCTTCTCTTCATGCCCCACTGACTAACAAAATTTACAGAAAAGGATTGTTGGGGTGCTTACAATATTTTGCAAGTATAGGCACTCTTCGTCGCGATGCCCTCTAGTCTGGCATATGTGGCACCAGGGTAGTCCGTGGGCACTCAATGGGTTTAGCGCACCCGATGAGATGTAGTTCATGTAGGTGAGACATAGTATCCTTGGTCTGTCCATCCGTTCTGCATTTCCTACACCATAAATATTCTTGGGCTTCCTTGCCCTTCTTGATATCATGAAGTTGTATGGTCATATTAGCAAGCTACGACTGAATCTGCACCATTCCTGTAACACCATCTCCAGTTGGTGAGGATTCCAACTTCATTTCTAATTATAGCGCTTCTATTTGCGATTCAATCTTTTGTTGCATCAATGGGCCTCGAATGTGTGGTAATAGCGCGACAATAAACCATTCTTTATGTTGCACATCTGACATCTAGAAACTTTCTTTGGCCATCAAAGTTTTAAACCGCTGTTCAAAGTCCCATGCGGACTCTGCCAATAACTGTTTTATCTCCTTGATCTTGGTGATACACTGTGACTTAGATTTAGGTTTTCTGAACTCACAAATCATCGTGAGTCAGATTTCTTCAAGGGTCTTATGTGGGGTTCCTGGAAATACAACGCAGAACTTCATAAACCAGTCCAGCGCATGACCCCTGAGAGTCATGATCATCTGTGCTTTCTTTACGTCTGCATTATGAACTAGGTGAACCATCCAAACAAATTCACAAAGGAACCAATGCTGCTCCGGATCCTCTGTTCCATTCCCATTAAATGTGGGTAATCTAATATCATGCTCAACCATTGAGTTGGCGTCGGGGTTGTCTGATGAATACTTTAATGGAGGTTTACCCTCTTGCACACTAGTCATGGTACTAGCACTGTCAGTATTAATAACTCTTTTAGGAGATGAGGTTATAGACCTTACCTCTGGTGATACTCCTAGTGTGATGATGGTTGCGTCCTGATCTTGGTGTCTCCATAGATTCCTCTGACTATTCTGCTTCAGATATTGGTTGATACTCTTCCTCTTCATCGTAATACCCTTCGTCTAGCTGCGACTCAACTTCGTATTCACTTTCTCCAAACAGACTAGGACTTATCTTTCTCCTTTTTCCAGACCTGAATCTCCTTCCACTCCCTAGGAATCCAGCTTCTAGTTTAGGTTCTATACATCCTGGGAACATCTCAACTCACCATTTCCCATTTTCTCTGTATATTGTCCACGACATATCCCCTCCTCTGGATATGTGACTTAACTGCTCAACTGCAAGATACCCTTCTCATAAATGAGCATCTTTATCCATGTACTTATAGACAACAAGTATCTTCATCGAGGTCCTTGGAAAAAATTTATTTCAGCCTCAGTATGTGAGGTTATTGTTTCTACTACAAACTCAGTAATATACCCTTGTAAAATACTGTCAACCCAAAAATCAACATCTCTAGAGATGGGGTTACCTACACTGGTTATCTCATGGAACAACTAGTCACTCCACTCGACCACTTCTCTTTTCTCGAAATTTATCTTCTCAATTTCCAATATTGACAAGCACTCATGCAGCACAATCAGAAAATCTACAAAGAAGATCTCGTGAATATCAAAGTATATGTATCATTCTAACCAGTTTTCTGCGCTCAACAGTGATCTTGCGCTCTCTTCTTGCGCAAAGGCTAGCGTCTTAGACTCCAACCAATATTCTATTTCCTTCTTTGTCAGATGCCACAACATCTCCCTTGACTCAAATGATTACAGGTCCCAAAAATGGAACCATTTGTTGGCCTCTTTCCCTTACTTACACGACCAGGTTCAACAACAACACAAAACCAACAAAACACCCAAAGACATCGTCCCGACGAAGCAATCTCAATTGGAAACACTCGTGAGGCAGACACACCTCACCTGAGATATCTTAATGTGTAATTTCCAGAACAATGTTTCCGCAATTGGCGAGGGAGTACAGTCCCTTGGCACGCGTCCAAGGTGCTCGACAGAGATGGAGGGAGGGAGTATTCACTACTCGACAGTGGCGCAGCAGTGCAACACAGTCGGCGCATGAGACAACCTTAATAGTTGGTACAATAGTGTGATGCAGCTGATTCCTTTAAAGTAAATGACTATGATGCGATTTATATTATACTTAACAGCTTAACATGAAACAATACATAGTGCTTGTCAATGCTTTAGTCATTCATTCAATTACTACAGTCATATATATTGCAACATTCATTCACACAATAATTGTAAGTAATGGAAGATAATCAAACATTCAACATTGACAGTTAAACATCCAACCATTCACATTCGTCATTCAACATCCATTAACATAGGAAATAACGTGGAAACCCATCAAGGAAAAAACACCAAGGTGCTCTTCATCTAGCATGAGAAATATAGGTAGCACATTGCAGTCTGCAACTTACAGATTGTTCTTAAGATATGTCTTTTGGATCAGCTCTTTTTCCCTGCATGCTCTCTGGTTTATTCTTCCATCTACTCCTACTAATCCGCACACAGCCTAGATAGACTCTTCTACTTTACTGCATGCGCACTCAGCTGTAGATCAATTCCTACAAAATAGTATGCACACTCAGCTGTAGATCCACGGCTCAACATCCTTCTACTAACATATTTCTCTCTAAGTCATCAATTAACTACTACATTCCTTTTGAAGATCTTAACGAAGCTAACCCTTATACAAAACGGGTTCCTCCTACTTATTGCGCCAAGAGGCGCTCTACAACCCAATATGAGGGAGATCTTGTAACGTTTGTCGATATTATGTCTGTTACTAACACAATAATAAAAAATTAAAAAAAAAAATTAATTATCCACCAAAATAAATGTCGGCCACAAAACAACCTAATATGGAGTAGATGTTGTAATGTTCCTACCTAACAAAACAATAAAAAATTAAAAATTTAATTGTGCGCAAAAGAAATGATGGTTAGAAAAACAACACAATATGGGGGAGATGTTGAAATGTTCCCACCTAACAAAATAATAAAAAATAAAAAATTGAATTTTCCGCAAATAAAATGTTGGCCTTGCGCATGGTTTTAAAACCATGTGCAAGGCCTCCTAAACAACCCATGGTTTTATTGTACATGGTTTAGGAGGGTCTTGCAGATGGTTTTAAAACCATCTGCAAGGCCTCCTAAACAACCCATGGTTTTATTGTACATGGTTTAGGAGGGCCTTGAAAATGGTTTTAAGACCATGTGCAAGGCCTACTAAATAACCCATGGTTTTAGGAGGGCCTTGCACCTGATTTTAAAACCATGTATGGGGGAGATGTTGTAACGTTTGTTCCTAACAAAATAAAAGATAATAAAACATATTATATGTCCCATAAATATATTAAATATTAATATTAAAAATATTATATGCCTACCTTAAATAAAAATGTGTGTCTTTTGGTTTGAATCAAATCAATAGCTATATATAGGACACACCAAAGTTGATAGTGCCTTCCATGCAATACTTAAGAAGAGGTTTGCACCTCAAGAAATTTGATCATTCTCAGCGCTTGATAGAACCTAGTATTTAGATCTATGCTGGCAGCATTTACAAGACCATGCAGGGTCGACTGAGTACAGCTCAGTTATTACAAACTCAAGTAGCTACGAAATATCTTCTATTACATTAATGTCGGCCCATACCTAGCCACAAAATTCCTACAATACATTAACCACGACCATAACTAGCTGCAAAAACGTCTTTCATCCTGTCTGTACAAGTCATAACTAGCCGCAAAACTGTCCTTTAGTCTTCTGTCGAATCATCCTTCTGCAGTCTTCCTTGACTTGCACCTGGTCAGCCTTAACTCTTATACCCGTCTCTTCAATTGACTCAGATATGCCTTTACTCGTCGCATCAATCCTAGTCGCAGCTTCCTCTTCCTACGCTTACGCTTCTTCCTTTACCTTCCCTTCTCCATCGTGCACCTGTTTTTCCTGTATTGTGCTTGTGCATCATATTCTTCCTTGCGCACTTTTCCTGGTCCAACAAATTTTTTACAGTATTTTCTAATTCAATGAAATATTCATCAATATTTTACAATATCTTAAATATAGTGAAAGATTCGCCAATATTTTACAATATCCTATAATAGAATGAAAGATTAGCCAAAACAATTATATATACATATTATATTAGTGATAAAATAGCCTTCAAATTTTCCTATATATTAGGGAGAGTCACCCATTTATTATATATATAAATTTTGGAGGTGTTCTTAAAATTATCCCTAGTCGCAAGGAGATGGGAAATCATTACAGGAGATACACAAGAATCTTGACAAGGTTATTGCAAGTAAAGAAGAACATATCTTAATCAGAAATTACTCTTGCAAATCAAGAAGGAAAAAGATGATTTTAATGTAGTCAAAAGTTAGAAGAGGAGATTCAAGCTCTCTAGCAAAAATTAATGGGAAAGGATGAAGAAAATTATGCTATGAAGAAGGTTAATCAAGAACTAGAAGATCAAATCGATAAGTTAAAAAAGGACAAACAGTTGCAATATGGAAGGTTTGAGGAGATTCAGAATAAAAATAATCTATTAGAGAACAAATTATTTCAAATCCAAAATGAAGCATCAAGACTATCCAAAAAACTAATTTCAATTGAGGAAAAAGAAGTAAATACAAATTCAGTTCTCATCACAATTCAAAAAGAAATCAATCTAGCGGAAAAAAAAAAAACAAAAACTCCTTATCGACACCCAAACTACAAAAAGCATTTTGACCAACGACAAGGTAAAAATGAAAAAAAACAAAGGGGTTATAAATTTAGAAGCGAAAGAACACAAAATATACAACCTGAGCATAAAACAACATCGCCTCTGATAAAAATAAATCTCGGATGGACTACATCATAGACGATGCGAAATTTTTTCCTTGGAATTCGTAACTCATATCGCCTTTTTTCGTCAAGTGTCACAAGTACTAAAATAAAATATCAAAAAATGACATTATAAGCAAGAAATCAGACATAAACCTTATCTTCAATAAATCTTTGAGGATAAAGCTTCCTTAAGGGGACGGAAATGTAATGATAAAATATATAAATAAATGAATAAACATTAATAAATATTAATAATTAAATCAATCAAATACTTAATGAAGAGACACCTTGATGAAAGGTTATACTTCTTTATGAAAGGGCACCCAACATGGGTATTTATACAAGCAAACATTCTCATTGTAAGATCGTCTATTATTTTATCAATCAAATACTTTATTCATGGATTATTATAATCTGAATTATTTGTGCTGGTTATTTCTTTGAGAAACCATTTTGTCGTTTCACAGTCCAACATTTCGAATCTCTTTAGAATATCCACTGCATACTTTCCTTGACCAAGGAAAATCCCATCTACACTCTGTTGCACCTCCATGCCTAATAAGTAGTGCATCATCCCTAGGTATTTCATCTTGAAATCAACAATAAGCTTCCTCTTTGCATCTACAATTAGTTTGTCATGTCTCATCAGAAACAAGTCATCAACATATAGCATGAGCATCACCAGTCTTCCGCCTTCAACCTTGAAGTAAAGGTTGGGATCCACATTACTCTTAGTAAATCCTAAGATAAGCAGGAAGTTGTCCATATTTTCGTACCATGTCTTGGGTTCTTGTTTCAATCCCTACAAGGATTTCTTCAATTTGCACACATGAATCTGTCTATCATGTGTCGCAAATCCTAGTGTATGATACATGTACACTTCCTCTTCGATTACACCATTCAAAAATGTTTTCTTGATTCCCATCTGATGTACCTTCCATTTCATTACTGCATCCAATGCAAGTATAGATCTTATAGAAGTGTATCTCTCTACAGGTGCAAATGTATCCTCATAGTCTATGCCTTCTTTTTGTGAGAAGCCATGCACCACCAACCTTCCCTTTTGTTTTTCAATGCTGCCATCTGCAACATGCTTGATCTTGTAGATACACTTCAAAGTCACAATAGACTTCCCTTTTGGTCTTAGAACTATCTCCCATACATCATTATTCATAATCGACTTGTACTCCTCAATCATGGAATCCTTCCATTCTTACTTTTCAGCTGCTTCTTCGTAGTTGGAAGGTTCTTTGTCAATGATGCCACATAGCAGGGCCACATAGTTGTTTTATGGTTTAGGTATTTTCCTTTCTCTATGCATCCCATCTGGATGTCCATACCTTTATGCATCTTGTAATAGCTCCCATTCCCATGCTTGTTTTATCTTATGGGAGTTCTTGTCGTGAAGTGTTTGTACAGGTTCTTGTGGTTCTGCCATGTCGTGATCTTCATGATATTATAGAATTGCTTCTTCCATTTTCATATCACAGACTTTAGTTACTTTAGGTTCTTTGACTTATTCAATAGGTGGTTTTATGGACCTAGAGTATGCTAATTATTCATCAAATATTACATCTCTGCTGATGTCGGTCTTCTTAAATCCTAGGAAGTGTATTCAATATCCCTTTGAATTGTCACTGTATCCTACAAATATTCCCTTCCTCCCAGAAGGATCGAACTTGGTCCTCTTTTCCTTTGGAATGTGTATGTACACTAGGAAGCTAAATATTTTGAGATGGATGAATTTTGGTTTCTCTCCTAAAAAATCCTCTTCAGGAGTCTTGTTTTCGAGTACTCGGAGATGAGTATGGTTCTATACATACATACTTGTCCTTTATGTTTCTTCCCAAAGGTGCATCGAAAGATCCTAGTCATGTAGCATTATTTATACTACTTCCATTATAGTTTTCTTCTTTCATTCTGCAACACCATTCTATTGAGGATTGTATGTAGTGCTCAACTCCCTCTTAATCCTAGATTCTCTACAGAGTTCCTTGAATTCTTTTGAGATGAATTCTCTGCCATTATCTGACCACAAATTCTTGATATTCCTTTCAATGTGGTTCTCGACCAAGGATTTGAATTCCTTGAACTTGTTGAAGACTTCATTTTCCCTTTCAAGAAATATATCCAATTTTTACATGAGAAATCATATATAAAGGAAACATAGTATACATACTTTCTTAGTGAATTGGATGACATGGGCCCACACACATCTGAGTGTAATATCTCCAATATTTCTTTTGCTTTGATTTCACTATTGGGAGATGCATTCTTAGCTTTCTTTCCTTGCACACATCCTTTTCAAATGCCTTCATGTTTTTCCTTGATTTCTAGAAGTCTTGAAACTGCTTTGCTTGCAATTGGTAGTGTTATGTAGTGAACATGTGAAAGCATTCAGTGCCATAGTTCACTCGATTCTATTGATTCATGAACTAATTCTTGTTCAGGTTGTCCCTTCAAATTGTACAAGCCTCCCTATTGCTCTCCAATTATCATTGCATCATCAATTGTATTTCCTTTTGGCCACATTACAACTTGGCGATGAACAAATGAAATCCATATTACCTTTGCATCTAGTGCATATATAGAGAGAAGATTCATATTCAATCCTAGAACATATAAGGCGACTTTCATCTTCAAATATTTATTTGGACTCTATCTTGTATGAATATTCTCCACTTCCTTTTATGGGATATTGATAAACATCCATAAGTTTCACTTTGTGAGGCAATTCATGATCAGATAGATTGACAGATGATTCTTTCTATCCCATCATATGTTTGGATGGCCCACTATCCACAAGAAAATTATTGCTTCCATGTGAAATAGTTCCCATGAGTGCTAAGATTAGGACATACTCTTCGTCACTTGAAGGATCGTCTCTTTCTTTTCTGAATCTTTTATTTGTTAGTTCATCGTCTTCGGCGGTGTGAGCATGATGTATTTTCTTGTTGGAATTCTTACTAAGAGTCTTTGTTCCTTGGACAATATATGGAGTAGTGTTTGTTCTCATCACAAGTGTAGCATCGAATATTGAAAGGATCTTTTCTGAATTTCTTTTTTATTTTTTGATGATGGTCCTTCCTCTTGTTGTGATGGTGGTTCTCCTTCTTTCTTCTGGTGTGATATGTGAGAACTTCATCTTCAGTTGCTCCCATATTCTCTTCGCCTGTTATGAGTCAAGCTTCTTCTCGTGTGCATTCTTCCCAGAGTCTGTTGAAGGAGATCAACTTCCTTCTTGCACATATTCTTTGAATGAATTAATCTCGTTATTTTGGGAGACCATTCAAGGTGGTCATAACAATCTCTCCTTCTTCTACATTCTCTTATATTGCTTCAAGTTGTTCCTTGACTTGAGCAACCCTTGTGAAGTAGGATTGCATGGTCTCTGAGTGTATCTTCACATTCTTTAGTTGGTTCCTCAATGTCATCTTCATATTGATGTTCTTTCCTTCAAATAACTTCGTCAAAGCATCGAACACTTCCTTAGGTGTCTTCAAGGATGAAACATGGGGGATGAGGTGATCCTTAATGGAATTTGCAATGATCCTCTTGTATTTAACCAAGTTCTTCTTATGAATATCCTTAGCCTCGTCTCCCTCTGGCTCTGGAACTTCCATACTGATATATTAATCCAAATCATTTTCTTCAAGGATCAGGGAGATCCTGTACTTCCATGCTCAAAAGTTATCAACTCCCCCAATCTTATCATCAATATGGTTGTGATGCGTCATTTTGAAATGAGAACCTCAAATGGAGATAACAGAGATATAGATATTACCAGTTTGAGGTGCCTGACCTGATTTCGAAGCTAGTTGACCTAGGGTTTGTAAGAGAAACCCCAATTTTCAAAACTTGGAGTTTTGGAATTCTATCCAGACAGAATGATGTGCCTCCTTGAGGTATGTTTCTCAGTAAGGTCCTTTTCTGAAATCTGAGGTGGGAATCCTTCTAAACTTGATGCCCTAGTTTGTCCCGACACTAGTGTTTAGGTAAAAAATGAAACTTATTCAATTGTGATGATCCATGGATAGAAGAACTTGAAGTAGGAGGCCCTAGTTTCTGCTCCAGCATGTGCCTTATTTCAGAGAGGCTCCGATACCATGTTAGTTTTTCTAGTCTGATTCAAATTGATTAAGATATTTATCTAAAAGAATAACAAGCACAACAAAATAGACAAAATGCATAAGATAGAGAATATACACAATACAAAAAGATTTTCCTATGAGGAAACCATAAAGGAGAAAACCCAACAAACTTCCTTGGAATAGTTCCATCACTAAGAAAATATCACAATATGTGAAAACCCAAGTATAGGAATTCTTCTGCAACTCTCTCTTTGTCCTCCTTGATCTTCTCTCTCCTCATGTGAACTGGAGTGAGTGTGTGTCTAAATGAAGTAAGGGGACTCTTTATTTATACACATCAAGTGACTGACCTTCTAACTTGAATGGGAATACCTCGTACCCTAGCAGGGATGACTTCACCTAGGGAGACTCCAAAAATACATTACATTATATTAAACCGGGGACTAATGCCCCAACTTACAATGGAGGTTCTACCTTAAGGACCATAGACAATAATGACATCCTGAAATGAGGGAAACAAATCTCTGATGGGGGTACAAAAACATACAATGATAATATACATCATAATATCTTCTGAAGTTACAAATATAACAACAATGTGTGTATTCACCTGTGTACAAAATACAATCATCAGAACAAGTGTGATATTATATGCACTCAATGTGTATCTTATTTAGTATTTATTATTATACTTCATAGTTTTTTGAGAGGACATTATCACTTGAAAGTAACTTTTCTTTGAGTAACCTACAGTTAGTGGGAAATATAAATGTACATGCAACACATATATTTTCATCGTTGATTTAATGGGGACTTGATTGTTAAATACCTAAATAGTGTTTTGAAACATGTGTTTTACATACCATACATTGCTTTCAATATATACAACAACATTTTTGTCCCTAGTTGTGTAGAAGTTTATCCATGCCCAAAGAGAGGGGTGGTGGAATCCAATTTCAAGATTACTAAGACGGCACCAATAATACTAACATCACGCCTGAACTCATCTTGTTGAAATTAATTTAACAACATTTCCTCCATGGATGGGTATCCCATAATAAATCATCCATACGAACCTCTATATCATTGTTTTCATCCCCAACCAATGAACAACTAGTGTTACTATAGATGTTATGGATTGGTGACTCGGGACGTAGTGGGTATTGAATATGTGGTTGATTCAATCATGATTTGTATGCTTCCTCTCCAAGATCTACTTGTTTAGTAACCTTCTCTAGATTTGACATCATACTGTGATGCAATGATAGATGGTATACATGTTGATCATCATCAAAATCTTGGTTGCAAAAATATTGAACATTTAATTGTTGTATAAGTAAACACAATGCATGTAGTATGTTGAAACATTATACCAAACATTTACTACAAGTATGAATGTTTTTTTCGAATAGTACACATGAAATCAACCACTTTATAAAACAAAGGTGGAATTAAGCAATACATTAACATTAATTCCATTGAAAATCTAAAACTACTATTACTGAATGATATTTTTCTTACACCCCAAAGGGGGTGTATAAAGGATGCAAGCAGTTTTTTACAAGAGTTAGGTGGTTTATGAAAGTTATAGTTTATTAACAACTCATCACTAGGATATCAAATACATATTGCATGCACACCAACAAATCTAGATGTCTTCTTTTTTTATTATTAAATCTGTCATTCGAGTGTTCCTCAAATGAACAATTTGCATTGAACATTGAGAACCTACATCTATTTATGAATCATGTAGTGTTCTAATGAGTGCATTGCAAACCATCAATATATAACATGTTCCTACTATTAAATGTCCCCATACTAATAACCATTCATGCACATACTATACATGGAAATACTATATTCGTATTTAAAAATATTGTAGTAATAAAATTGTCTATAAAGAGGACCACAAAATGGATTAAGTGCTACTGATTGTTTGGGATGAACAAACACATGTTAAAGGATAAATAACCTGAGATTTGTAGCATCTATTTTAGACTTTGTGATCATGTAATTGTTACCACAACAAGAGAATTTGGTCCCAACATCAGGCATAGGCAGAGAAGACGACCAAGTTCCATACAAAGCACGATTATAAATGGTTTTGTATTTACTTTGTAAATGGATGGGAAGAAAAACAATCATTGCTATCCTCCAACAATTAAACCAACCTTTTTTTGTACTTGGACATTTTTTCTCTTAGCTCATACAAATTTGTGGATCTCCTTGTAGAGATGTTTTGGTTAGTATTGATATCATACATTGCATCACTATAAATATTTATTGAATCAATAGAAGGAGATGGGTTGGTCAATTTAGGATGAAACATGGCTGATTTGGATGTGATTTGGATACCAACTTTTCAAAGAATAAACATATGGAATTGTTCCTACATGTCTTTTCTATTTCACCCTGTATATCATTGAATCTGGTGGGGGCCATTAGACCACCAAGTTTGGGTAAACGGTCATTAATATAATGGGACAATATGACATGCCTAGGGTTCAACTTCAATCCTTTAAATTTTGAACAACCATGTACTACTGGGTTGTCATAAAAGAGATCTAGTTCAACCTAAATTACCTTTGGTCCAAGATGGTTACTAGATGATGGCATGTTATAGTTAGAGGGGTAAAGTGGCATTCCATTTTAATCTACCATATGACTATGATATGTTTCTTCTCATAAGGCCTAGCATTTTTTTGGGAGTGGTGGAATATCATGTGCATTCAAACTTGTTATGCAACCAGGATCGTAAAAAATTCAATGCACACTATTTAAATGCACATAAAAATACAAAATAAATCCAATTAGAGAATAAAAATATAAATATATATGGACTTATTGGTGACGGAAAGGGAGAACCTGATTAACTTGGAACAATATGAAATGAGCTATAACATGAATAATCATCCATTTGACTTATTGTTCTTTTTGGACCTGCATTTGAGTAAAAAATAAAATCAATACATGTCTTCATTCTTAAATAAAAATTGTGCAACATACAACATTCTACTTTTTTTGAAGTAACTAGTGCACCAAATTATGAATTGGTGCAAGGTTGCACCTTAACAGGAAAAGTGCATTGCTGCACTCATTCCATATGCACACTGATTAAAACCTTTGTAACCACCTTTGCAAGGACAAGCCGCCACAAATTATTAATTGCGGAATTTTACACTTCCATTTTTTGGTCTTGTTTTGTAACTAGTTAACTTATATCAGTATTATGCACTCGTGTACTATTATCTATATATTGCACTCGTATACTGCTCTAAAAATTTATGAAAGTTTGTATTTTCATTTTCGTCTTATTTTTTATATAGCAATTATATCAATATAGCGCGTTGGTGTGCTATTATCTGAGTACTGAAATAAAATCCCGAAAAAAATTTGTTAAAAAATTATATTCCATTTTTGTCTTATTTTTTATATAACATGCTTATATTAGTATAGCCCACTAGTGCACTATTTTTTTATTTGCTCTCTCAACTCTCAAATTTAAAAAAAGAAAAAGGTGTTTGTGTGTTTTTATCATTAATGGACCAAAATATCTAATGAAATAAAGAGTGAGAATTTAATTTTAATACAATGAACTTATAAATAAAAGAAAACCCTAACCCCTAAACCCTTTTGTCCAAAAGTTTGAGGAGAGACTTATGCAAGAGAGATTTATCATGGTAGAGTTTGGAGAGTTAGATTTTTTTGAAGAGAAATTTTGTAAAGGATAACCATGCCAACACGTACAATTTTGTAAAGGAGACATTATGAGTCATTTTTCACTCAATAGATTAGAAAAATGACAAATTTTATATCTTTTTCAAGAAAATTGAGGATAAAAGCATTAACTTCAAAGTTGCAAACCCTTGTGTTCTTTTTCCTTGAGAGTTAACTTCATTACTACAAGCCATAGGGTTCTCTTTGTTTTTCTTTTACTTTGTATTTCTCTTTTTATTTCACAATAATATTTGATTTTGGAATTGAAAACTTTTGGGTTATATCTATTAGTATATGGGGACTTTGGGTCGCTCTTGGACGAAAATCATGATGTGATTCAATTCAAAGTTGATTTGTTTAGACTTTCGTTATCAAAAAATTACAAAAATGATTTTGTGGTTCGCGGTGCACATTATACAAAATAGACATAGAGATGCATCTATTTTTATAAGGCCCACCATTTTTTTCATGTTTGAAAATTTCAGCAGGTTAATTAATGCACAAATTACATGATACATGCACCAATGTGCCTATCTATTAAATACACACCATTTAGATATTGTTTTCATTAAAAAAAGTTAATATATTTAGCAGTTTGCATTATATAGAACCTGCACACAGGTGAGCAGGTGCGTTATTACATAAAAGATGCACAAATGCTAAGTTTTGTGCTATGTGCACCGATTCACCCAGATACATTTTTACTTGAAATTATTTACTTAGTTTGTAAAAAAATTAATAATTTATGTGTTCCATTATGTAAGCAATTTATTAATAAAATATTGTTGATTAAATATCATGGAATAAAAATCATAGAAAAGGAAACGAGAAAAACACATATGGAACAAAGAACATGGCGATTTTTTTTGTAATTTTAATTTAAAAGTAATATATTTGAATTATCTATATATTTAAATGATGTGTATTGGATTATGCATCTCATGCAGAGACAAAAAATTAAGAAATCTCTATAAGATTGCTTGTAATATGAGTGAATAAAAGAAAAAAAACTTTAACAAATTATTGCAAACAAAGGAATTACATGGATTAAAAGGGAATAATAGCATGCGATTTTTGTTTGACTTCTTATTAACAAAGATTCTAAACAATAATCGCTATTACACTAATGTAATATACATAATTATGATTCCTCCATCTTTCATTGAGAAGAAGTAATAAATTGGTTCGAATTCTTGCATTTTGTTTGTCCATATGGGTGCATCCATGGAGGTGGGTTACAATTTTTGGCAAGACGATTTTGGAAAAATGCAAAAAACATAGCCTCGATCGAGCTCTTTATACCTTGATCAAGGGTTTAATAAGCGTTCGATCGAGGTTTTAATAAACCCTCGATCGAGCTTTTGATCAACCCTCGATTAAGGGTTAACTAAGAGCTCAATCGAGGGTGAACTAAACGCTCGATCGAGCTACTTGCCTCGATCGAGCTACCGACCTCGATCGAGGTCCCTGTTAAAAAAAATTATAAAAAATGTTGCGGGCAGCCGCAACTATTTCTCATTTTCTCCACAGAACCACCTCGATCTAGCTACAGTGGAACCAAGGACCTCGACTGAGCTAGACTGAGCTACAGCACAGACCACGACCACCCCTACCTTTCACCACGATGTTGGAGCAGAGAGGTAACACCCAAACCTTGTTTTTGGAAATTTAAACGAATCATTGTTATAGATGTTTTTAGGTTAGTTTTTTTCGTCTAATATGTTTGAAATGTGTGCCCGCAAGCAAAAACGCTGCCGGATTTTTATAAAATTGTAATTGAAATTTGTTATTTAGTTAAAAAATATGTATTATTTATATATATTTTGTCAACCAGTAGCGTTTATGTTGTCGATTTAATTTTTAAATGTGTGCCCAGCAAGCAGAAATGCTACCCAAATTTTTTCAATCTTCCGAGAATACACGGAAGATTGAAAAAATTCAAATTTGTTAAATTTAAAATTTAAATTTATAGTTTGTATAAATATTTCTATCAACCAACAACATTTATGTTGGCGGTTTAATTTTGAAATGTGTGTCGGGAAAGCAAAAATGCTGCCCAATTTTTTTCAATCCTCCGAGAATACAGAGAGGATTGAAAAAAATCCAAACCTTAGACGCGAGACAATCATGAACCTTAAACCAGCAGAAGCATTTATCCAAACAACCCGTATATTTTAACTTAAGTATATATATACATATATAAACTATTAACTATTTAATTAAAATAAATTAAAATTAAAATTAAAATACTATATTAATTCTTATTTATATTTCTTATAAATATTTTTTCATAATAAAATATTATATGTATGTTTTGATTTATTAGTTGATATATTTTTATTTTTATTTATTGAAAAATTTACTTATGTATTTTTACTTTTTTAATTTAAACAAAAGTATTATGAAATTGTGGATCATCCTTTTTTTAAGGAAAAATAAATAAATGTGTAAATTTTAATTTTAATTTATAAAAATTATAGTTATATATTTTTGGATTTATCAAGGAAAATCAAATGAAAATATTAATAAAGTAATAAAATTTGAATTTAAATTATGAAAAAATAGAAGTATTTTTTAAATTAAAAATAACAATCAAATTAAAAAATTAATAGAAATTCATGATTTAAATTTTTTTTAAAGAATATTAAATTAAAGAATTAATAGAACTCCATAATTTAAGAAAAATTTGTATTTTTGATATTTTTTAGAAAAAATATATAAATTTGTATTCAACATTTTGAAAATTATAAATTATAAATTTAAAATATTTTAAAATAATAGTAAAATATATTATTAATAAAATATATCAAATTATACATTAAATTATGGAAAATTAGAATTCTAATTTAATTTTTTTTAAATAGATGGAAAAATTAATTAAATACGTAAGTTGTGACTTTAAATCATAAAAAAATTGAAATTATATTTATTTAAAAGTTGAAATGAAATAATTAACCTACTATATTAATTGGAGTATAAGTTTTCAATTGTAAAGATAAAGTTAATGATATAAGTATTATTTTACAAATTAACTTAAAAATATAATTATATTTTTAAAAGGTATATAAATTAATTTACATAATTACAATTTTAAAAACTAGTTTAAAATTATATATATTTTAAATGTTTATGAAAGAGTTAATAAAATATATAAATTTAAATTTTAAATGAAACTATTAATAAAATATATAAGTTTTGATTTGAACTTATAGAGAAGTGGAACTATATCTTTTTGTTTTACGCAAACTCAAATCTAAGTATTATGGTTTTTCTTGTTTTCAACAGAAATAAATAAATAAAACATGAAACTTGTTATTCAAGTGTGAATCAAAGTTACCTAGGACAATATCATAGAATCTCTAGCCTCTTGTAACAAACATACATTCCACCAACAACAATCCAAAAGCAACCAACATTCCCTATGTAGGCCAAAACAAGACTAAAGCACATGGCATGACTAACTTGTACCTAGTGGAAACAAATCGAGACAGGTAGACATGTTGAACATATTGTTGTATCTTTTCAAAATATCCTTGATGAAATAGTTGACTTGTACCTAGTGGAAAAAAAAGATAGATCAACATAAATTATATGTATACGTAAATTTAAAAAAAAATTGAAATGAAAAGTTAGAGACTGTTACTGGATTGGGATGAAAAGTTAGAGCTTCGAACTAAGCGAAAACCATGAGTCCCATTAACACTTTTGCATTCACACACATGACATGAATGATCAAGCTCAACTATATGTGAAAAAACCTTTGCACGTGTCATTTCCTTATTGATTGTGCTCACACTCATGATCCTTCTCCCATTATTAATGTGGACCATATGATGATATATTAATCATCTGAAATCTACATATTACTAATGACATATTCATCATTTATCTTATCTTGTATGTTGACTGCATTTATTGTACCTTATTTCATGCAGATGCATCTCCACAGCGGGGTTCTTTGATTCGCCGAAGGCAGAGCACTAGAGAACCTACGGCCATTCCTCGCCCTGGAGGTTGACAAATGACTCAGAAGTATACAATTGAGCATGATGTACTCTTTGTTGTTAGTTACATAAAATTAAATTGTTTCGCATGTCTATATTTAATCATCAACTTGTTATGTCTCTATTTTCACAGGTTCGCCTAGGCGTCCTACAACGACACACGCTTCTGCTGGCCAGCCGAGCGGCAGCCACTCTGCCAGCCGCTCTATGCATGTGAGCAGTGAGGAGGATACTATTGGTGTCGGTGGGGAGGTTCCCCACAAGACAAGTACATTAAATGCATATATATTTTTCCTTTAGTTATCAATACCTTTAACTTTTATTGAATTCAAATTCACCTACAGTTGATGTATGCATTTTGACTGAAATTTATGTTTTCATCTAATTTTCAGGTGTCGCGGCTGCACAACAGGGCCCGAACCTCCCAAGGAAGCACCATGGGATGATGAGAACACACGTATCATGTTGCAAGAGTCAGCGTGATTGTTTGCGTTTTAACATCCGCTCCATTTCATATCACTCTCTAGCATCACGTTCAATGTGGATGATGTTAGAGGCAGTAGATAATCTACTGAAGGTCTACAGATCCATCAGAACATTGAGTTATCTTTGGGCCACTGCATGTTAAAGAAGAAGGGTTGTAGTGAGAGATGCAATAGCTGGCCATGATGTGAAGGGAACATTATTTGATATCCCTCCTGACCACGCCATTGGTCAACCACTTAGACTCAAGGAGTTTAAGCTAGAGGCTGCAATGCCTTATGCATATGACATGTTTATTGGAGCGTGGGGCATGTTTCCCCACCATGACCAGGTCCCACTATACTTTGCAAAACATATATATGTAGAGTTTGTCCTAGGGATGCACCCAGATTACACCAGCACACCCTCGAGCTTCTATGGTGCTAGTGGGGCACGCAGTCATGCACATCCTGGGGCTAAGAGAGACCCTAGATCTCAGCTAGAGACAAAGCCTTTGGTAGGTCGCCCTAGCAGAACCATGCTTAGGACAGACGATGTAGCTGAGGCATCTCCGCTATCAATTGAAGAGCAGAGTGCATTAGCAGAGGTGACATGCATCACAATGCATGGTACCATGATGGTTATGCAAGCAGAGAGACGCAAAGCACCCACTGCACCTACAAAGCCAGAGTTACAGTGGGTGGCTGATGAAATTCTCTGCATTTTTTATCATGACACTCTGTTGCAGTATGCTATCATGTCCCACAATGCATATTATCGACTGCATGATAGATGCAGGCCTCGACCGATGGGACAGGTATATCTTTATTATCGTCATTTGATTGTCTTGATTGTAATGTATCCTCAAATGAATCATTTTTTAACTAATACTTTTATATTTGTTAGACCTCCATGCAGGATCCCAGTTTCATTGAGGTCCTTTTGGGCAGTAATGCATCTGTTCCAGGTCCCGTTGCAGTTTCGTCCGCCTAAGTCGATGAAGTATGTGTTAACTGTCATCCTAAATTTGAATTTCTAAATGAGTCAATTGTTGAACATGTAATACTTTGGTTTGATCTAACTTTCATATTGTACAGGATAGAGGGAAGGGCATCGCATAGGATTCTACACAGCCCCGCCCGAGTCCTACTCATGACACACCAATCGAAGAGGTACTATTTATTTATGTTCGAATTGTTTACATATTTATGTTCAGATTATAATTTACCTGTTCAAATTGTAATTCTCAAGTTCAAATTGTAATTCATTAATATAAATGTGTTCATGTCCTGGAAACAGACGCAAACACAGGAAGATACAAATGAGGGCGTTGAAGTTGTTGTGATGTTTACGGGTAAGTGGGTTGCTCATCAGCCAGGTCCTGATGAAGACTCATCTCGACATATACCCAGCCTCCCAAACCTGACACTCGACTCAAGCGAGGTGAGTTCATAGATCTGTGTTTCATATATATATATATATATAGTCACATTGTACATCCAATTTAAATATGTGGTATGTAACTGACTTGCAGAGTTCACGGTTTTAACTTTTGCAGTTCTCAGACCTGGTCAATTTTCTTTGTGATGGGCATGAGGAAGGCCAAGGACATAGTGCAGCTGACAGTAGTGGCCATGATGGTCGATCTCTCAATCAATGGTGTATGAGTGATTTGTAGACTTTCGAATTTATATATATATATATATATATATATATATATATATGTCGACTTTTTTTTTAACATGATGGTCTGTTAAATGTTTTAATTAATTGCAGTTATAGTTTAAATTTTGTTTTCAGTTACAATTAGTACATATTTAACAATAATTAATGTTTTACAATCTTACAAAATTGTACAATTTTGCAATTTAATAAATTACAAGTTTACAAAATTTACAATGTTTACAAAGTTTACAAGTTTACATGTTTGCAAAATTGTCAATCGAACGCAACTTACAATTTTTAACAGAACTTACAATTAAAATGTTACAAAATTGACAACTTTACAATGTAAGAGTACTAGGTGCAAATTACAACTACAATGTAAAATTTGATTTCATTTACAAAAAAAATTACAACAATTTTAAATTTAGTTTCATTTGTAAAAAAATTTACAAGTTTGCAAAATTGTCAATCAAGCGAAACTTACAATTTAACATAACTTACAATTAATATCAATTGCAATTTACAAGTTTACAATTACAATTTTAAATTTGGTTTCATTTGTAAAAAGATTTACAAGTTTGCAAAATTGTCAATCAAACGAAACTTAAGTTTACAAGTTACAAGTTTACAAGTTGGAAAATTGTATTGCATTTCACTAACAATTTACAACTTGTCTACAATGTAACATGTAATTTACAACTTTGCGCAAATAGAGTGTGATATACATGTATTTGTACAAATACACCAAGAAAACATTACTCGCACATAGTATATGTGAATGCACATACTCGCCAATGGGTTAAAGGAATGCACATAAAAAGTGACATATAACTTTCATTCATTCGACCAATGGGTTATAGGAATACACGTCTCCATAATACGATCGTGGTCAGCTACTGACATATTCCATCTCTTTGGTTCACCCTCTTCACCTTGATTTCAATGAGATGTATCCAAGCTTCCACCACCAAATGACTATACTGACAAGATATATATTCAGGCATGAAATCTCTGTATATAATATAATCACCTTGTCTTCTCACTTTTTCAAAAAAGTGGCCCATCACAACTAGGTCACCAACCTGGTACGTAAACTCTCCATCGAGATAGGGCTGCACCAACCTACTTTTGATTTATGTACACCGCATCAAAAAGTATGCCACATGCTCGTCATTTTTCGGTGGTGCAATTACAACAAATACATCACCTGCATCAAGATTTTCAAATATTAAACAAATCTTAAATATATATATGCATGTGTACAAGACTAGAAGTTTAAACATTCAATCAACTATCATGTACCTTGCTTAACCAAATCAGAAACTCGATCATGATCCAGTGAAACCACTGCGTCGTCAGTTTCCATCTCTTGATACGTCGGAATTGGATGTGGCCCCTTTGGATTAAGAGGGACATATTTCCATTGTTTGACATATGCATCGTTCACGCAATGATCAACCCCCGGTCCATTGGTGTCAATGCAAAACTCACAAAAACACACATACTTCCTCGTTTCAATGGAAAATATGTTTCCCATGTCTTTACTACGAACTAAATGTATTTCTCTCATACCAGGTATGGATCTATTCACATCGCCAAGGGAAACATACCAAAAAAACCTGCATCAAATAAAAATCATCATATATATATATTGATCCTACCTGTGCACCGGCCTTGCTTGTTCATGACCTTGGTGACCCAATTTTGTGCACACCAATCAACTACTTATGTTGAGCACTTGAGTCAAGATGCACTATGACTCATTTTCTACCTCTAAAGTGCTCATTTCACGCATGCACCTGTGCCATCATGTTCACCCTTTCCATGCCCTACTTCAAAAAAGCTTCAGGTTTGTCGAATTCTTCTCTCTTTGTGAAGGCGACTCAATCAATAAAAGCAGTGTGCCGATTTGAATTGCCCCGCACACCCATCTGACCAAATCCAGTGTTCTTTAAATGACACCCCATTCTTTTTGAATGAATCATAAATCAACCCAAAGCAGTGTTGAACAAACAATGTGTCGTGCTCACGATCACCACTGACATAAAAATAGTATTCCTAGATCACATTGCGTGACTAAGGAGTGTTATCCCTACCATCAATGCTCGCCTGAGCATGTCTATACAATACATGTACGAAGATGGACACCTGGTTGGAGTGATAATACTCATTGTGTATCTCTCTTTGAGGAGCAAATGTGTAATTCTCAACAAAGTCTACCATCGATAGGATTGTGCTTGGCTCAAAAACCTCACGAGAATGCTTAAATTATAAAGCTTGCCACCTAGACCTATGGGAGTGTTTAATGTATTTGTAAATCTGACTTTGAAACTTTTCCATGAAGTCTGAAATAGGAATATCATCCTCGAGCAAGTCAATCCTCTTAGATGGAACATGTGAAGAAGATGATGGATTCATGGAGACATACTCATATCTCTTCCGCTTAACGGTGATATCTAGCAATCCAGGGTGTGTTAGATCGATAGGAAACTTCTTATGGAAAAATTCCAAATAACCATAGTCAAGGAATCTTTTACTACCTACACACCTTACATTTTCAAGATTCCTATTGCATGGTATCATAGAAATAAAATCCCGCACTGTATGAGGAGCAGGTTCACCATCCCAATGTTTTTTGCAAAAATCCACAAATGTGTCGTAGTATAACTAGAATTCAATGTGGTATCGACAACAACAAGTCTCCCGAATCATATTCGGCCTAATATACCACGGTTTCAACTTACTAAACATGGTAAATGAGATCTGGACACCGGTATTTGATTCTTTGAATTCCTCGAGCAAAGCAACTCCTGTCATCTCCATAACATGCTTGCAATGCTCTTTATAAATACCTCTTCCAGAACACTGTCACAGGACATGTTTTCGATCTGGTATAGCACAAGAATGGTTTTCTAAATACTCTATCACCTTCTCTCTGATTCCCTCTTCCATCCTGTCTTTATATGCTTCTTTGCATATAAGAGCCCAACAAGCATCTTCATCATTTTCATCTATCTTTACCCTGAATTTAGTGTATATGTGCAGTGTTTTTCTTGAAACATGGAGCAACTTTGACATTGTTGTGACCATTCGATTTCTTGAGGTGCTCCGTGCCACAATAGCAGTTGTAATTTCCCTATGAGCAGCATTGATATCAATTTTTCTTGACTTTGCAAATGCAGATAATGCAGTTGTTACATTTTCTGTTACATTCTCACATGCATTTTTATTTTTAACATCCTTAAAACCCAACAACTTTGTGGCATGTTTCATTTTTTGTGTTTTATCAATCCATGTAGTATTTGAGCTTATGTAATCACCAATTGTTTTTCAAAGTACAACTTGATTATGTTACTAACATGCTCTCTGATTGTTCGATCAGGGGTTGGGTTCCAGAACTCTTCTTGAGTGGCATCATCCAACCCTCTTAAACAATTAGCAGCCATTCCAACGTCATTGAAGCTCCTAATTACTCTTGGGAAATCAGAGGGTGCACGATCATGTGATGTTTGGTCAGGATCTAGCAATAAATAAATACAAACTCAAAAATAAATACAAGCTCAAGAATAAGTACAAATAAATGCAAGCTTGAGAATCGCATTTTATTTTACTTGTCATATTGTCATTGTTAGTTTAAAAAATAGCAAATAAATTATACAAGCTTGAATAACATTTTATTTTAAGTTTATCATATTGCCATTGTTTGTTAACAAATTAACAAATAAATACAAGATTGAATAACATTTTATTTTAGTTATCATATTGTCATTGTTTGTTAGGAATCTGAATCAAAGTCAGGGGCCGTGTGTCCCTCTGAAGGTGAGGATTGTTGTTGACGAGGACTTCGACGGTGACGATACAAAGAACCAAACTAAGGGGATCATCCCCTAAGGCGAGAGGAAGAACGTGGTGGAGCAATGGTGGTTGTAGTAGTAACTGGAGATGAATATGGACCTCGGTTTAAATTGGCTTCCTAATGGTTCAAATGTAGTCACTCGGCCACCAAGGTTGTCTCAGGCTTGAGTATTGGGGCAATACCCCTCGCTTCACGGCGCAGGTAAAACTGCTAACCGCTTGGCCACAAACGACAGCTCTTTGGTTTTCCTCACATGTGGGAATCTAGTCAATCCAGTAGGGTTCGTTTCCCTTTTCGCTTGGCGGGTCCTCTCAATGGCCAGCTACTTCGAGGTTCCGGTGGTACTCCTCATAATGAGTTTTAGGGAAAATCCCATGTACTTCCCACAATTGTTGCGGATGAGACTTATGTCTCAAACCGGATGTTATTAAGTAAATTAGGCTATTAAATAAAATATGTTACCCTTCCTTACTGTCCCGTTGACGTAAGGTTGGTGCTTTTGCACGTTAATGTGATTGTAATTGTAATTGTTGATTTTCTTTTAGATCATCATTGTCATCATTGCTTAAAGCCATATGATTCCTAGTCATTTGTACATGATTGTAATGTAATGTAATTGTAATTGTAATGTGATTGTAATTGTAATTATAATGTAATTATCATCATTATCATAATGTAATGTAAAATTGTAATTTGAACACTATGAAAATGTTCATATATGAATATGAAATTAAAATCATATTAAAATGGATGAAAGAAGAGAATAGGTTATAGAAAAGATGAATAATTTAATTGCAATGTTAAGAGGAGAAGATGCAAGTCAACCTATGATGGTGCAATCAACTCCCATTGAGAACAATCTTTGTAATTTTTAACATAAAAATTATATATATGTGAGTCTATATTATCAAATTATAATTCATTTACATGTGAGGCTATATCATCAAATTATAAAATTCATTTGTATGTGGGGTTATGTGAGGCTAATTAATATATGCATATTCATTTAGAACTAGATATTATGCTAGAATATTATCCACTGTATAATTATATATATTCATCAACCATTCTCTAATTTTATNAATTAATTACAAAATTATAATTAAATTCTAAACAATTTAATATATATATATATATATATATATATTATGAACTAGAACACTATGAAATTGAATATATAAATATGCAATTTATGAAATTATATGAATATGTGAATATAAAATTATTCAATTTACATACAATTATGAATACATATATATGAATTCATATGTATGCACATACAATGTATATAAGTTTATGAATTAATTACAAAATTATAATTAAATTCTAAACAATTTAATATATATATATATATATATAATAATGAACTCAAACAATATGAAATTGAATATATGAATATGCAATTTGAAATTATATGAATATGTGAATATGAAATTATACAATTTACATAATTATGAATACATATATATGAATTCATACATGCACATACAATGTATATAAGTTTATGAATTAATTACAAAATTATAATTAAATTTTAAACAATTTAATATATATATTATGAACTAGAACACTATGAAATTGAATATATGAATATGCAATTTATGAAATTATATGAATATGTGAATATGAAATTATACAATTTATAATTATGAATACATATATATGAATTCAGACATGCACATACAATGTATATAAGTTTATAAATTAATTACAAAATTACAATTAGAAAATTATAATTAAATTCTAAACAATTTAACATATATATATATATGAACTAGGACACTATGAAACTGAATATATGAATATGCAATATGAAATTATATGAATATGTGAATATGAAACTATAAAATTTACATACAATTATGAATACATATATATTCATACATGCACATACAATATATATAAGTTTATGAATTAATTAACCTCGATCCAGGTTTTCAATTTCATAGTGTTCTAGGTCGCAGCTCGATCCAGGTTTTCAGAATGACCTCGATCGAGGGTTTAATAAACCCTCGGTCAAGCTTTTGTTAAAACCTCGATCGAGGCATTTAAATACCTCGATCGAGGGCCTGAAAAACTGAGAATTAGCCTTCTTACAAGAAAATCAATGTTTCTTTGTGTCTTATAGGGGTGTAAACCCTGCCATCCATGGCACACAAATGAGCGGAGTTCATACCGATAGATTCATCACCCAATGCTCTATCCATTGAGGTATCATGCATGCGTTTTGGAATTCATATGGTTTTTGTTTTTAATTAGTTCTAAAACTTACACTTAGAAAACCTGACAACAACTTCAAAGCAACTCAAAGAAAAATTCGTAGGGTAAAAAATACACATCCAAAAATTTCTTAAAAATATACAGCCCACACATCGACGTGTCCTCTTCAAAAGGGTATCTTTGGTTTTTCAATTTTTGAAAACAGTGAAAAACAAGATGGGATAGACACACATGTGTATAAAATGATGTTGAAATCAGATGTGGTCACTTTCGAAAAATAATAAATAATTGTATGTTGTGAAATAAATTAACTAAAATATATGAAGATCATAATGCATTTTGTGTAGATCATGCTCATATATATATATATATATATATATATATATATATATTATTAATGTAAGATTGAATTATTAGGGTTGGACACGAGGCACTTATTAACTTCTTCAAATTTCTAAGGTCACATGATTCATTAAATGCAAAATTTCACACATTAAATGACATCGTAATATTTTAAAAAAAATGTTATTGGGAGGCCAACATAATATTCTACAATTTTTTTTTTACTACAAGTCGAAATTCACATGCAATATATGTGTTTCGAGGGCTTCTATCTAGCACATGAACAAAAAATCAAGTTTTCATTGCCAAATTTGGCCAAAAAGTGTTACCCACCTTCATGGAATCACTCATATATACTTTCTGCCAACCTAAGTGTATTCCTTCTTTGCTATTATTTTTATATGCTTCCGCCATAACATAACTCAACTCATTCAATTGACTTTTGTCCCCAGCGTGCACCTGGGCATGACCTGGATCATGGGAGCCCTGAGAGCCTCCAAAAATCAAGCCCTCTTGGATGGGGAGACAAAGAATGAGTAAGCTAAGGGGAAGCAGAAAGGAAAGGATAAGAGGAACAATGGATTTGAACCAGAGGAGGAGTTTGATCCATCATATGGAGCCTCAGGCTCTAAGAAGGACAAACATCATAAGTTTGACAAGGGCAAGTGCTCCTAGTGTAAGAAAGGAAACAATACATATCAGATGTCAATACTCCTTGAACAACATAATATTGACCTCCCTGAAGGTGCAAAGAAGTATGATTTTGGAGAAAAGATTGAAGATCATGAGAGATGCCATGTATTGAAAGCTGGATTTTCATATTCAAACCTTCCTCATTGATTCACGAGACTCCAACCACATGGTTTCCTCCAAGGAATCATTCTCTTAATTAAATCTTACTGATGGTCCAAGTATTCACATGGGATATGGCACTCAAATCCAAGATGAAGGGAAAGGTACAATACAATTAGAGCATGGAATGTTCAAAAATGTCTTATATGTTCCCTCTTTAGCAACAAATTTGTTGTTTGTATCTCAGCTGACTCATACAAGCTCACCAAAGTGAGTTGTATTTAAACCTAACTCAATGGAGATCTCATATATCTCTACTAGGAAGTCAATAGTGAAAGGTGTTGCAAACCATGCCTCCAAGGCATATGAGTTCTCATAGTTTTTCCATACTTAGACCCAGTGCAATCTCTGCAATCATTTTAAATTCATTCTACCTAAACCATTTGCATATGATGATGTTTCTATTGATGTTTCAGATTCAGAATATGAAGAAGAGGACCAAGTTGAATCAGATCTTGGTATTGAATATGAAGTTCAAACATATCTAGATCCAGATCCAGTCCCTGCTCCCAATCCTGGGCCTAAATGGGATTAAAAAGTAATTGAGGTTGTTGGGAACAGGGTTGGAGATTCATCTGACAAAAGGAGAACCAGATCTCAGTTTCAAGATGATACCTTGCGCTATGACATGAAAATCCACTTATACCAGAAAGGTGCTATAAACTCCTAAAGAGATGCTAAATGATGGTGAGGTCTGATCAACAGTTCTGCAAAGTGGCTTGTCGTGATTCACCAAGACAGGTAGCCATGGATAAGGAATATGAGTCACCGAATAAAATTGAGACATTGGATTATCTCTCTCTTCCTCTAGAAATAAGAGACAAAAGTAACTTTCTACATGGAAAATTGGAAGAAGAAATATACATGGAAAAGCCTAAGGGGTACACTGATGATTCTCTCTTGACATGCAATCTAAGTAATCCATTGTATAGGCTCAAGCACGTCCCAGGAGCATGGCATCCCAAGTTGAACTCTTCCATACTGTCATAGAGGTTTGAAAGATGCAAGTTTGGATGAAAAAGCAGCAAAATTTCTTCTCCTATCTCGCATCAGATTGGAAGAAGGTGGAGAGGTTCATATGCAATGTACTAAGTAACTAGTGAACAAAAGGACCATCGCACTGCATTATTTCTCTACAAAGGTGTAGACTGCAGAATTTTTTCACAANGGGGGGGGGGGGGGGGGGGGGGGTTCCTATCAGGTTTGCCTCATTTCCTAGGTTTATTGAGCAGTTACATTTTTGCATTAGATTGTATGGGTTACCTTTGGTCTTAGTTTCAAGGGCCCATATTGTATGATTTTGGATTAAGGGGGGGTGTTAGGATTAATTATAATATTCCCTTGACCACGATAGTCTAAATGTCATTTCCTAGATTAGGAGTATGTTTCCACTACATTAGTGCCATGTGTAAGGAATCTGGTGCCCACCTATCACCTGATGCGCCAGTTTGCATGATTATGGGAGCTCCAAATACTAATCCATATAATTTAGGAACCCGCACTGAGCCTTGGGAGTCTCACCATCAATTCACCATAGTTTGTGTTGAGTTATGCGTTGATGGGCATCAGTTAGTTCATTTTCAGTTAGACTAGCGCCACATTTGCATGATTCAATGGAGTTAGGCACCTTTTCTCACCTCCCTTGGTCAGTCAACTGATTGTAACTAATTACGAAACTGATTCTGTTGTCTAGAGTTGCACTAGTGAGTTTCCAGTGGTGTTTTTTCACAGTAAGTGATCTCTGGAGTCGGCCCAAGTCATGTAATTTGAATCACACCTAGTGGATTTGAATTTTCTTATTTGTATCATGGATGTATTACATACCAATTAATGATTATGAGAGTAATGTTATGATGACAAATTTTTTCCCCTTGATTGTTCAATTTCACCATGATTATTTGATCATGGTACACTGAATTTATTCTTCCTCCTTCAACCTTCTTTCAAAGTGAGGTTCATTTAAGCCTGGAGATCTTGAAGCTTTTCTAAATTAAACATCTAGAACATGGATCTATCTGTGTCTTCTGGATATAGCTCTAAATCTCACTTTAGCTCTAGTTGTTGTCTCTAGTTCTGGTAGTGGCTTAGGTTTGCTTGTTTTTGAAGTGTAGATGTTTGCTTACAAAGAAATCTATCGGAGATAGGGATTTGAAACTTGAATATTCATTTTCAGTCCATGATGTTTCCCCCTATCAAGGACAAGGTGAGAAGTAAGAAAATTTTCTTTTACAAGTTGTGTTAAAACTTGAAACTGGATTATTTGATATGAATGGTATACATTCTTGGTTGTCGATGACCATATTTAAGATGTGATCCACCCATATCGAATCTTTGATCTTGCAGGTTTCTTTAGTTTTGAATATATATCTAAAGAATGCTTATACTTCCTACAATGTTGACAATGATGTAGATCGAAATGGTGATCCTCCATATGGCCAATTCAATGACAATGTAGGGACCAATGCTAAACTGGAATAGGTGAATATGAATCTTCTTGAAGGAATACTAAATTGGATTGTATTGAAATAATCTGGAAATTATATGAAAGGTCCCTTCCTTATCATATATGATACATATTTTGTGTATGTTTTCATGAGTTCTTCCCAAGGTCTAATGATGGGATTGGAAAAATTACGTTGACCATGTTCATTGTCTACATCTAATGTTGTTTCACTAAATTATTCATGTGTTTCCAACTAATAAAAGATCTATCAAAATTAAAAAAGAAGGTTATTATGAATAAGAACTAGTTCAACTAGTTCATAATGTTGATTCATTTGTTGTATTCTGTCATGTTCTTGGAGTTGTGTCATGTTCATGGAGTTGTGATTGAGTATGGAGAATTTCCACTTTGACTTGTTAATTTTTAAAACAGATCAACAATAGTAAGTATTGTTGATGGCGATTGTACTATCAACACTAATAAGTATTAGAGTGTTTAGCAACTCCAATAATATTTTATTCTCAACCATTTGAAATTGTGTAAAAGAATACAATGTTCAACTAGTGTCTAGGAATTTAAAGGGCTTCTTGTAACTCCACCCTTTAACAATTAGACTCAACAAAAAAAATATTGGACTCAGAAGATGAAGGGGTGTCAAATACAACCGAGTTTACAAATCCCTTCAACTTGGTTTTTCAATTTAACACTTACAAAAGACTATGGCATGTATCAAAAGATAAATACACTTACCAAAATACTACTTGCAACTTATAATAAATGTTGATTCTGAAATTGAATTGAATGTGTTATCGATGCTTAGAATTATTTGATTGCAACTTGAATGATGCCTCAATGTTGACATGATTCAATGATGGAACAGCTTTGATTACCTTCCATTCATGCCTTAAGTTTGATTTTGATTGAAGATAAACATTATGTAGGAAAATACCACATTCATTCCTTACAGATATGCATGCATCCAATAGTTGATTGGAAGATAAATTATATAAATCTATACATGACCAGACATGATCAAGAAGTCAAGCAAACCAATTCTTGGAACATTGTAACGTGTAGATGGTATATGTTGAGCTTATGTTATGTATCATGGAGTATTAAAATCTACTTTTACCTTTCATCAACAAAAAGGCTAAGTGCAAATCATCTATGTGAATCAAGTCATGTGATTTAAAAACAAACTTCTATCAACGTCGATTACATTCTTCATAAACACAAAACTGGAACTGTGGTGTTGTGTTATGGAACCCTATGTAGGAATGGAACAACGAAAAAACAAAACTGGACATAGACAAGGTGGGCAAAAGCCAGGAACCACGGTCTAACAAGGATTTATACAAAAACATATGAACTCTCTCAAATGATCAAGATATATAGAAACTTCGGTGTGGATTTCTACAAAAACATATGAACTCTCTCTCGAATGATCAAGATATCTAGAAACTTCGGTGTTTTGGTTTTTTTGGAGAGGCTAACCAACATTAAATGCTGCAATTGCCAACTTATACATCCATGTGATTTCACAAGGGAGGAAAGGTTGATGTGGCTATTGGAATTACCTTCCAATACTCCCCTCAGCCACATTACAACTACACAAATTACAAAAAATCATGGCCTGCTGGGCTAAAGTCTCACCCAGAGACTTACAACTACACAAATTACAAAAAATCATGGCTTGTTGGGCTAAAGTCTCACCCAAGTCTCACCCAGAGGCTTACATGTAGTCACAAAACACTTCCAATTTTTTCTTCAATTTCCTTACATGTAGTCACAAAACACTTCAAATTTTTCTTCAATTTCCTTGTTGTTGCTGCTAGATGTTCTTCAGCTTCATCATTACACTACTCTCATGTATTTCAACTACATACTGAAGGCAGAGGCTCTCTCTGGGCTCTACCCTCTTCCTTCCCCATAGGTGGCAGATTTCAGCAAACCACTCATTAATAATCGAGAATCACATAAAGATTTCAAAAATCACAAAGCTCACAAGGCTACAACCTTCAACAAACATTCATTCTTTGGGAATCAATTTCAACAGCTAGCATCAACATTAAATTCATCCATCATATAATAGTGACTTCAACAAGCAACATGATTCTCAAAAACAAAGCTCGCAAGGCTACAACCTTCAACAAACATTCATTCTTCAGGAATCAATTTCAACAAGCAACATGATTCTCAAAAACAAAGCTCGCAAGGCTACAACCTTCAACAAACATTCATTCTTCAGGAATCAATTTCAACAGCTAGCATCAACATTAAATTCATCCATCATCCAATAGTGAATTCAACAAGCAACGTGATTCTCAAAAACAAGAGTTAAGTTACTATGACATACAACATTGGTATATCAAATGAAAAACAACATAGGCAATACAAAAATTATTTGTATCTTTTTTCATTGAAAGCACCAAATCATTTCCTTTTTCATTTTCTAATGCTGCAAAAATTTGAACTATGTGTAGGTTTGAATCATTTATGAATTCCATTTTAACTTACTTCATATTGTTTATACTACATGCAGCTTCAATATGAGCTGAATAATTATTCGCTCACACAATGAGTTCACCAAAAGACTTGGTAAATCAGATAAGCCATAAGGCAAATATATTTTAATTATAAGATAAAAGATGATATGTTACAATGGTGGCCCTGCCTTAAATATGGCTTGGGCATTTGAAATGAGTAGATGCCTCATTTCATAACCTAACTTAGTTAACCTAATTATTTAATTATTATCTTATTGTATGTTTGTTACATTGCCACTCTCTTAGAAAGGCTTTGTCCTCAAAGCCTTATAATGTTGTCGCGTCGTTCTTTGCGATGTCGTGGCTGATGAAATATGTCGATACGAACTGCTAAGTGTAATGCATAAATTTCGAAATGTGGATGGGTTAATCCATCCTAAATTGATTTGTTGTTGACTATTGGGATTCCCTATTGATCTGTCGTTAGGAGCTTTGATCATATTAGTATCATTATCTTTCGACATTTCCTACTTTTTAGAGTTTTGGTTTTTATGGTTGGGGTGTCAATAGGGAATTTTCACAATGTCATTTTCTTTTACGAGTGTCGTCTTTTGAGCATTTATCTGAGTTGGAAGTTGTATTTTCATCTCTTGAGGTTTTAAGGTTTCCTTCTATATCTTTTCCAATTGCACAGAATCATTTTGAAACTTCTTAATCACTTATACTTGTGCTTTTCTGTCATCTTTAGACTTCTTAAGTTGTTCCTTAAGATCTTTTTTATGACTTCTAATGCAATCATTTTCTTCCTGCTTGTCTAGAAGTTTCCCTTCAATGTCTTCTGTACATTGTTCTGTCTTCCAACTATTTTTCAACTTCTTAATTTTTGTGACTAGTGTTTTGTTATGATTCCTTAATCTAAAAATTTCTTCGAAATTGTTGGATAGTTTTTTATTACTTTTTGTGATATTCAACTTATGAGTCTTTTTAGATTCATCATTTTGTTGTTGAAGAACTTTTATCTGTTGTCAATATTGGTCGATCACTGCTTCTTGATTTTCTAATTTATGTCGTATCTGCATTAGTTCTTCATCCTTGTCGCTAACGATTTTGTTCAATCGTTTTATTTCCTCTTCGTAATCATTTATTTCTTTCTTTATATATTGATTTTTCAATCTTTGATTAAAATCGTTTTCCCCTTTTAATTTCTCAATTTGGGCAGACAATTTTTCTTTATGATTTTTCTGGTCGGAACTTTTTTGTTTCTTGAGCTCTTTTTGCATCTCATGTATTTTAATTATTACTTTCGAGTTCATATTTGTGTCTTGTAATTCTTCATTGTCTCTTCGATAACGCTTTAACTTGGCTTCTAATTTCTCTATTTGTAGTCGCAAACCAGATTCCATGATTTGACTTCTTTGGTGATAGATGGTATGTCTTTGATTTCTTCAACGATATATAAGAACAGGCCTGCATAGGGGAGGAGATGGGGGGCAAGATGCGAGTAGGTGACGTGAGCAGACTACAAGCAAGCGGAGGAGTAGTCTGGGGACGTGGGGGTAGGAGAGGAGCTCAGGGAGCTGGGTTGGTGTGAAGGAACAAATCGATGAAGTGGTCGTGGAGAGAAGGGTTGGGAAATGGTGTTGGGGCTGCGAGTAGGACATGGAGATGAGGCTGTACAGGATGGGTGGTGGAAGCAATAGTGAAGGAAGGAGGAAGCAGGCGTGAGCAGGAGGAACAAAGCGTGGATTGTGTCGGTTGGCAGCCAGCGCACAGCGTGGTAGAATGAAGGCGGCGAGGGAAATGAAGGATGGTGGCATGCAGTGAGCAGATGATGGGGGATGGAGGCATGTGAGTGTTGGAGCTCAGCGCGAGCAGCTGGACGTTGAGGAAAATGCAGAGGCAGCGTGGAAGCGTGACAGCGAGGAGAAATGGATGGAGGTCTAAGGTGTGGAGAGCGAAATAGTGGAGAGTGTTATTTAATAAAATAAATATTTATATATATAATATTTAAAAGTTGTTTTGCAGGCACACAGAGGGGCTGATTCGGGGAGAGATGGAATGGAGAGTTTGATTTAGGGAAGCCCTAGAATTTATGGCTAAAAACCCACAGTTCAGAGAAGCTTTGAGATGATGGCTACTAGCCAAGACCAACATGTGTTCGAGAATCGGAGCGCTCTGATACCAAATGAGTTGAATAATTACTCGCTCACACAATGAGTTCACCAAAAGACTTGGTAAATCGGATAAGCCATAAGGCAAATATATATTAATGATAAGATAAAAGATGATATGTTACAACGATGGCCCTACCTTAAATATGGCTTGGGCATTTGAAATGAGGAGACGCCTCATTTCATAACCTAACTTAGTTAACTTAATTATTTAATTATTATCTTATTTTATGTTTGTTACACAATACTCCAGCGCTTGTAGCTCTAAGACTACAATCAAAACCTACAATAATACATAGAGTTAAATAAAGTAGGATTTTCTTGTTTTCTGGCATCTTGCACTACTGCACTTGCAACCTCCATGGTTGCATTCTTATCATCTTCAACTGCTACTGCTACAATATGGCCTAGGAATGGGAATTTATAACCATTCCTCAATAAATCCCATCTCAGCTTCATAAACATTAAGTTCAAACATCTTTTCCTTCTCCTACCATGGTTGGTACATTCCAATTGCGCTTAGCTAAGCCCCAACACCAGCTTCACTTGAAAATGAAGGCTCCCCCTTAAAGCATACACGCTCAACCTTTCACTACTAGCACAAATAAAACAACAAAATGATCATAAGCAGAACTTTAAACCAATTTTACCTAGTCCTCTTCCCCATACAGCTACAATTGCCAACTACCCAGAGCTTTTTCTCAACTTCAGGCTTCAGTCTGCTCAATTTTCATGGGCAACTACACTCACAGAAATTTGTGCCACTCAACTCTATTCGAGGAGTTACGACATTAGCACACAGGATAAACACCAGTCACCTCGACCATTAAACCATGGGAGCGCTATTCCTATATAACACAACAGAATTGAGGACATGAGACTTAATTTTTTACCTTTGCCAAGCCTGGGGTTCCACATGGCTTCAATTAGCTACATGCTTCTCAGAAGTGTGCAAAGGCTCCACAAATTGTGACAACATAGAACTCTCCAACAATGGTTTCTTTTGGGTTAACAACAACCTTATTAAAAATGATGAACTCGGCCTGCATTCGAAAGTTAGACACGTAGCATGCTCGCGGAGGGGCTCTCGCATAAACTTATATATGCGAAGGAACGACTCTTATTTTGCTGTGAGATAGATGGGAAAACTTGTTCACAATTCCCATAGAAAAATGAACTCAACCCAAAGACAAAAGGGGACTAATAGCATTTGTCTACCGATGTTCCAACCTTCTTTATCAAAAAGAAATGTGACCAATAGTCTTCACAAACTAGCTGCTCATATTCAACCAACCACACAACTTCAAATGCCCATAGATTCACCCTTAGCAAGATGTCTTAGACCATATCCTTTCTTTCATAGATTCACCAGCCAAATCGGAGAGCAAAATGGCACTAGAAGCTGACCATATGCCAACTCGGACAGCAAAATAGCACCAACAACTGACCACTCTATCAGCGTGAACATGCAGTCAAAAACTAGTAGCAACTGAGTCCTTCCTTTCACACATGCAGTTATAAACTAGAAGGCAGACAAAGCTTGGCTCTAGTACAAAGGCAAACAAATCTTGGCTCTAGTACCAATGACCATATGCTTCCTGTCACACGTGCAATTACAAACTGACAAACTGGAAGGCAGATAAATCTTGGCTCTAATACCATTTGTAAGAATGGTAAAACGGAAAAACAAAACTGGAAATAGACAAGGTGGGAAAACGCGGAAGAACCACTATCTTTAACCAAGAACAATGATTTAAACAAATAGAGGAACTCTTTCGAATGATCACGATATCTGGAAACTTCGATGTTTTGGCTTATTGGAGAAGCTAACCAACATTAAATGTCGCAACAACCAACTGATACATCCACATGAATTGAATTCACATGGGAGGAAAGGATGATGTGGCTATTGAAATTACCTTCAGACACCGTGTCACTTGCAACGACCCCCACAGTGTCTCACACTAATCGCAAGGGATTTATTAGGGTTACGCCAAGTGTAAAATCTTGGAAGGGAAGCGAAGGAAAAGAAAACAACCAGACTCAAATGCAATCTTTTGGCTACATTAAATGACTCTCTCCACCCTCTAGTTTCATGTTTCCTATATTCAATGGGATGCAAGAATTGGAAAAAAAAATATGCGCAAGTAAGACATGGGTCATGGGTTGATACACAAATGGAAGAGAAACAATTATGTGAAGGATAAACCAAACAATGGAAGAGGTAAATTAGGGTTTTTAGCTTAGGTAACATACGTTTCTAAGGAGGTAACGTAGTAGGTAACACATGAGATTTTTTTTGCTTCATAGGACATGTAGATCCTAGATCTGGTGATTTTGCAGCAAGTACAGTTTGTAGATTCCCACAATGCTCAAAATAACATAGGCCTCATTGTTAAAACACCCAATTCTGATGGAGTAGAAAGTAAAAGCAACAATAATGGAGATAAACCTAAGATGGCATTTCATATCATAGTAGAAAGTAAAAGCAACAATAATGGAGATAAGCCAAAGGATCCATTTCATTAATATGATACAAATCTCGTAAGTCACCTCACTCAATAGTCTCAACTTGTTCTATTGAACTCTCCTCATTGTTGCAGATTCTACATTAGAAGGTTAAGGATTAAGTAGGGTCATGGGAACTTCTTTAGAAGTCCCATGTGGTATTTCTATGAGTTTTGCTTGAGTCCCTTTGATTTTTGATCCCTGATCAATATTTCCACATTATGAAGAAGAAACATCCTCTTCTATGGGGATCCCAAACTCTTTTCCAAGAACTCACTCTTTGAGGCCTTACCAGCTTCGCTCTTGAAAGACATCCCTGGAATATGAGGGGGAAGGCAGGGTGAAGGGAGATTTAGCAGTTACTGAATATAAGAATAGTATGGTGGGGAGAAAGTCCTATATCTTGAAATCCAAGTCCAAGGTATCTTTGGAGGTTAGATAAGGGAAATAACTTATCAATTAAGAGGAACTTAGAGAATCCCAAGCCCGAGAGGCTCATCTCATAAAGTTAATCTAGTATCATAATATTAGAGAGTTAGGGGGTTCCCTCAAAAGGATGATTGCAATATACAAGCCAGATGTAATCTTGTTTCAATAACCCATGTGTAGTGGGTCCTCAACTATTGATTTTCTCTCCTCGTTCCTGAAGGATTGAAAATTTTGTTCCTATGATGTGCAGTCTATGTCGGGGGGCTTAGTTTTAGGTTGGAATGACAACTTTGACAATTTCAACTCTGTGTTCCTAAGTGTAGGTATTATGTTGGAGGGGAAGGAAAAAAAAACGAGAAATCTTCAGAATTGTGGACCTTTACACCCCTACAATGATAACAAGTTATTTTGGGAATACCTTGTTAACACATAGGCTCTAGCCAGGTAAAACGTGATTGTGGGAAGAGATCCAAACTTGATTTCGAATTCGAATGAATGCTAGGGTGAGGTAGCTACGCCCGATCAGTTCGTTGATTTCTTCTCTCCTTTATTTCAGTAGCTCAACTTGATTGATGTTGAGCCTCATAAGGTTGTTCTGATTTATAGAAATCCACGAAGAGGTAGGGTTGGTATTGCATGAAGGTTGGATCACTTTTAAATAGAAGACAAGAGGGGTTGCTAAGGCAGCAAGTCCCTGCCTACAACTTTGTAAGTTGACTTGGCTTGTAGACTATTGAAACATTTTGCAAACTGTTTGCATGGATTACTCTTTTGCAAATTTGTAGCTTCTGCATTAGCCCCTGTAGCTTATTGTCGTGTTTGGTGGATGTGGCATTGAGTATATGTTGTTTGTTGTCAGTGGGATAGCCTCTTTGGGAATCTAATTGTTGTCCATCCCATAGGAACACCTCTCTCGTAAGATGTGGGCTATCATCAATCAATTACTATCAAGCATTAGCCACCTACCTTCCCTAAAGGCGTTGCTTCCTTCCTAGCGTGAAAGAAATCGGTCTTGTCAATGTCAATGATGCTAAACATGTACATCATAAGTAAGAACCGGGTACTATCAATGATGTTGAGATATACCATTGGATCATAGACTCAACCATTTGATTAACTATGCTTTTGTAGACTCAACCAATTGATTAACTAAAGCATAGCACTATTAGATGCAATAGTGTTATGCCAATACTAGAACGTTTCGTTGATCCATGACTAACTGACTACCCACTTGATTGCGGACTTGCTAGATTGATGCGGATTGAGATAATAATAATAAAAACGAGGATTGCTTTTTACCGCTTTATTTCTTGATATATGGGTGTTTAGGGTAGATGGGGGCAAGACAAGTGCACATGAAGTCGGGATAGAGTGTATCACATTCACCATCAAACTTCAATTTTTACAATAATTATATTGTTTTACTTGGAATACTTTCAGTAGGTGGAAGTATATATCTCATGTTTTTGCCGTTTTTTTATTTATTTGATAGTCAATAGATAGTCACTCTCAAACTTTATAAGAAACCAACACTTTTAATTCCACTTCAATATGCTTAAGCACAAAAATTCTGCGTGGGATAAGCGTTCACCAAATCGCCCCGTTTTTCCGGCCGATTTTTTATTAAAATCAGTCAAATGTTTGCTGTGAAATTGTTTATTTCATTATTTTGGAATTCTACTAATTTAGTAGCTCTTTCTATACTAAATCGGGCATTTTAAAACTACCCAAATGATTAAAATTACGATTTAATTCCTCGAAAGTATGATTTACACCAAAATTGATCTGCCGGATTCCGGCGAGTCGGGGGCGATTTGGTGAACGCTTATCCTGCTTCCAAAAATGCATGCGAATTGCTTTATTTGAAGACCATTAATTTGTTAGGTTGAAATATTGAATTTGGTGCCGATTTGAATGCTTATAATTGTTTTTATTAACTCACAATTTTAAAAAATCATGACATAAAACTTGCACTTTTTATCACCTCCAAGATCTCGGAGAAACACTCGTAGGAGGTGCATGATAAAGATGTGAAAAGAAACCATACACGTTTATGAAAGTAAATGTAGTGATATCAAATTAAAAAAGGAAAAAAAATATGGTTGGAAAAGCTCCTATAAAGATGCACGGTAGAGATGGGCATTGAATTCATGGTGTAGGTTGAAAATGATTTAAAATACTATAGAATTATAATCATGCCCCACCCGATAACCATGGCAATATTATCATAACTTACCATCTCAGATTTCAAGTATTTTGCAGAAAGAAGAAGATTCCAAATACCCGAACTGTTCAGAGCAAAAAACTTCAGCACTCGGAATGGCTCTCTCATTTGGAAAGGCTTTATCAATTCCCTGCCTTAGGTTGGAAAAGGTTTGTTATGGCAAGTGGGCAATGGGACTAATGTTCTCATTGGAGTGGACCCTATTGTTGGGTTGGGAAACTCCTTTATTCTCCCAGCTGATCTGAGAGAATACCTGGCAGATTATGGGATATGCACTCTCGCTCAAGCATGGAATTATACCTCCTCTGCCATTGGACATCAGTTCTCCGCTGAAGAGCTGGATCTCTGTGATGAGTGGAAATATCATTAGGAGAACTATATCAGAGGCCTAAATTTTAATAGAATTAGATTAAAGGACAGGTCTGACTCTCTCCTTTGGTCTCACAACAATTATGTTGGCCCGTTAAGCGCAGCAAAAGGTTATGACAGCTTATTCCTATTTAATAATTTGGAGGAACAAAACCCTGTTTTGGTCTCCCTTTGGGCACAAAAAATACCTTTAAAATTAATCTGCTTCAGTTGGCTTTTGGTGAAAGATAGGATTCTAACTTGGGACCACCTTCAATCCCGTGGTCTCCTTGGGCCAAGTAGATGCAATCTTTGTCTATGTAGCTGCGAAGATATTGGGCACCTTTTTTTAAATTGCCCTTTCACTTTGAAGATCTTCTCCCACTTTTCAAATCACTATAGATTTCCTTTACCTTCCTGTAACTCTGTTCAGTCCTTTCCTGCTCATTGGTTTGAAAACATTACTCCACAGCACCTTTTAGATACATTCCTCTGTTTATTTTCTAGTCCATATGGCTCCTTCATAATAGTTGTATTTTTGAAAATGGGAAACCTTCTGATGCGGTACTAATTACCAGAGTGGAGGGCCTTAAAACTCTTTTTCCTATTCCCATTTGTCCTAAAAAAAGTAGGCAGATTGGTCCCAAACCTCAACATGTCTATCCCTGTGGGTATTTTGATGGTGCTGCTGCTAAGAGTATTGGGGGAGCAGGTTTTGTGATTTATATTAGTCAACACCATTTTTACAACTTCTCTTTGGGGTGTGGTGCCAGCACAAATACAAGGGCAGAATTGCTGGCACTTTGGGCTGTCCTCGGGGTATGGTATTTGATGGGGTTGCCCATACTTATGATTTTTGGAGACTCGAAGGTGGTTATTTCTTAGATCAACCATCTTGTGGCCCTCGATATACCATCTCTGATGCACTGGTGTGATGATATAAAATATATGCTACAATTTGTCCCTCAAGTGTCCTTCAAGCATATATTCTGGGAGCACAATATGCAAGCAGATGATCCCTTGGAAATGGATATGGGATCAGGTTACTTCACTGAAACATTGAATGGGATGGTTATACATGATGGTCTCTTTTCTCTTTTTTAGTTGTTGGTCCTCATTTACAACATTGGTATGTTAAGATATGCTATTTTGTATCTCTGTGTGATGTATTGGAAGTCTTTCAGCTAGCAGGTTATGCTCTGGAATATATATTTGAAGTACACATCCGATCCATCAGCATATTCTGACCTGATTTTTCAAGGATGATGAGATAAGCCTGCAATGTACAGACTTTGTTATCTTTCTTCCTGTTGTTTGGGCTGCGTGCTGTATCTCCGATCATATATTTGTTGTTTTGGATGTGATTTCCTTCCACTGTCATGATTATGTATCTGTATATGATGTCTTTTGATTCCTATGAATAACAAAGACTGGTATTTTTTCTTCTAAAAAAACTTACCATCTCAGATGATCCAAACGTCAACTTGCACCTTGCATTTTCCCAGCACTCACGGCTTCAAATGTCCAAGTGTCGCTTCAAATGTCCAAGTGTCACTTTGCAAGAAGCATATGTTGAAAATATCAAGCATCTATCCATCGTACACTTTGCAAGAAGCATATGTTGAAAATATCAAGCATCTATCCATCGTAGGTCTTCCAGAGTTATGGAGGTTATCTCCCATGGATTTTGTTGAATTTGGGAAGCAGGGACGGGAGAATCCCCTCAGTAGCTCTAGCTCGCACGATGCATCATAGGTCTTCTAGAGTTATGGATGGTAAGGAGATTATCTCCCATGGATTTTGTTGAATTTGGGAAGCAGGGACAGGAGAAGCCCTCAGTAGCTCTAGCTCGCACGTCGTATCCTCACCATAGACAAGAAAAGACGCTTGTTAATATGATTTTCAAAGTTAAATAAAAGCGCCATGGTAAGAGCCATAGTTTAAGCATCACAACCAACATCTTAACCAGATTATGTCAATGTTGGTGATTATGTTCAGTGAGTACCAGTGAATGAAGCACCTAAGGAATGCACTGGGAGAGGAGAGCAGTCAGGAGGGTGCGTAGAGTTGATGGAAGAGAGGGCACTTTGCTTCTATGCAAACGGAAACGAACTTAAAGCTACTGACTGTGTGCAGAAGGTTTTTCCTTTAGAATATAAAAGCTTCTTGTAATTATTGTCCTATTCATGCGAGTGGATGGATAGTATTCATGGGCAAGCTTAACTCTTGCTGATAGTTATTAGCACACAAATGCCACTTGTTTTAATGATTTATGTGTGCAGAAGGTTTTTCCTTTGGAATATAAAAGCTTCTTGTAATTATTGTCCTATTCATGCGAGTGGATGGATAGTATTCATGGGCAAGCTTAACTCTTGCTGATAGTTATTAGCACACAAATGCCACTTGTTTTAATGATTTATGTGCCAAGCAGACTCGATGTTGTTTGGATTTGTGCTATGGACCTTGAATTCAACGATGTCGTTGATGCGTTCGAATCCAGAGTAGTAAACCCTGGTCTGATTCAATTTTCTTTCGTTCTGAGTGTTTGTCTGTTTTTAATGTACAATTTTGTGAATTGCAAGCGAGAACAGCCTTGCTAAAGGGAGACAATTCGACGTTGGCTTACTTTTGGAGCTGCGGAGCCGGGGCCTCCACGATGCTTCCCCATTCCCTTATTTGTTCAGTAGTTAGGTAAATGGATTTTCCTCCATTATTCTTTCTGTAAAGTGGGGATTGCATTTTGTGGATGGAAATACTTTGCAGAAAGCTTAGATCTGACTTGCAGGTTTGATCTCTCTGACTGTTATCAGATGCATCCGTAAAATAAACCTTTAGAATATAAAACATGTTGCACGGAATAATAAGTTGTAAAGAACGTTAGGCTTTAAAGATGAAGCCATGAATCTATCCAAACAAACTATCGATATGCATAGCATAAGAAAACGATACGGTATTGACACTACCACAATATAAAATGTGCCATGCTTTTTGTACTGTGTAAAATAAACCTCTTAATGAGAAAGACGTTGTCATAAAATCTCCGAGTGATAAGCTTTGAATCTAAACTTCTGAATTGGGAAACCCTATAAATGTATTAGAAGTTGTTTAAAGGTAAATATGCATCCACCTCCCCCCTTAAGGACACCATCTACAAGATCAAACACGTTGAAATAATAACAAATTTATTCTTTTTTTTCTTTAAATTTTAAAATATGTGTGGAATGCATTAAATGTTACTTCCAACAATGTGGCTACCAGATACGTGGCTACAAGAGACGCCAGCCTTCGACGGGTAGATTTGTTTGTGAGAAAACGAACACCTGGTTGCATCAACATGGATCATCTGTTCATTATCCTCTGTCTGCACTGTGGGAACCCTTCCTCCTCTCTTGAACATCTTTACAGCAGATGTTAAGTGTTCGATCTTGGACTCGAAGATGTCAAGGCTTCGAGCTTGGATGCAAACGACTCTTGACCTAAGACTAACCATCCCAGACTTGCAGGCTGCAATCCTAAGCAGCCTGAACAAAATAATTATGTCATTTAAAGGTAAGCTCATGATTAGTCATATGTATTAGCTCTAATCAAGCTCTATACTGTTCTTAGCTAGATGGAGTACTGATCTTTCTTGTTACTTACCTAGGCGTATCCCGAGTAAATCCGAGAACCAAAAATCTATCTGTCATTAGGTTCAAGGAGATTGAAAATTCAATTCCAGAAGATGAACGCAATTCTTCAAAGTGCGTGGAGGTCTAGGAGCATCTCCAAGATCTAAGTCGGGAAAATCATTATCAAAGCACAGAAGACATAGCTCAAGGTAGTGCGTGAAGGTCAAGGAGCATCTCCAAGATCTAAGTCGGGAAAATCATTATCAAAGCACAGAAGACATAGCTCAAGGTATGCCTAATATAGACCCTTCTCTGTCATTTTAATACACTGAAACAAAATAATTTGATTCCAATAACAAATATCAATTATCATTCATATAAATATATGCAAATATATTTTTGAACCTTTATATATATGAATAGTTCATGAGGAGATATAACCCATTTTCTCCACATGCATGATAGTAGCAAAGCTAGTAGAAGCAGGAGAAGCAACCACTATTCGCAAGTCAATCAACTTAACCGAAAGATAGTAAACCAACAACAGAATCCATAGCCGATCAATCTGGTGCAAGATGTGAATCAGGAGGAATTTGTGGAGGTGTTCTGCAATGCTTTTAGGCGTCTATGTGTGATGCAACGTGCCAAGATGCTATGCATGCTGCATATCCAGTCAAGAAGAGGAGACATGCTCATTTTTTTTGTTTTTAGTGTTTACATTGCGAAGCCAGGAATAGTTCAAACATTTTATGTTTTAGTTGTGAATCACGAGGAATTTGTGGAGGTGTTCTGCAATGCTTTTAGGCGTCTATGTGTGATGCAACGTGCCAAGATGCTATGCATGCTGCATATACAGTCAAGAAGAGGAGACATGCTCATTTTTTTTGTTTTTAGTGTTTACATTGCGAAGCCAGGAATAGTTCAAACATTTTATGTTTTTGTTTAATGATAGAGAAAAAATTATCTTTACTTGAACAGTTACAATATTTGATATCTCCTTAATTGAAACATAGAATATAAGATTCAAAAATTTGCTTTGCTTTATCCTTAGCCTCCAATAAGGCCAAATAAGAATACCAAAATTTCTATTGGTTGATATAGAGGCTCAATAGTGGTTATTCGTCACGGTAAAGTTTGAAAACCAGATTATCTAAGAACTTTTGTTAAACATAGGATAAAGGTTTTGGTTTATGTGCAAATTAATATGAATGGGGCAAGCTTATTCATAGAGTCCCTGCCAGCCTGAGGGCAGGGACTAATAAGGTGTTGGAGTCTATGCCTAAATTAAAATCAAGAGTAGGATGTGGAGGCCTATCAAATCACCTACGTATCCTTTTTCAATTGGGAGGGGTCATCGATAAACTCCATATCCCTTTAAGTTTAATCATAATTTGATTACGAAGGCCAAATTCAAAGATTTGGTTAAGCGAAATTGGAAAAAGTTTGAGGAGAATTGTGGAGACCTTGTGATGCTCCAATTATCAAAATATGCGATTCACAATTGAGTGGGCAAGGAAAAAGATGCAAAATAAAAATTAAAAAAACTTAACTGAGGTAGAGGATTCTATTTAGAATTTGTTTGAAGAGAATAAGAGGGGGAGTTAATGAGGAAGAGACATTCCAATTGAAAGAATTAGAGGAAAAGAAAAGAAATATTGTTAGAGGTTGAAAAGTCATCCTAGCACCTTAAGAATTGGGCAATCTAGTTAGATCAAGGATATAGTAACTATAAGTTCTTCCATAAGTACCTTGTCTATATGAAAATATTCAACTCGATCTAGGAATTAGAAGGGTTGAATGGGATGAGAGTGCACTCATTTGAATATCTTTCTGAAGCTGTGAAGACCCATTTTGATTCTTTGTTTAAGGAAATATGGTCCTCTACCATTGAGGAGATCATGAAATTGGTAAGTATTTTTCCCATAATATTTGATCAGAAGATTATTTCATCTATGAAGGTTGAGGTTACAAAGGAGGAGAACTACAAGTTGTTATGAGCTCTTTTAAAAAGAAAAAGAGTCCAAGCGTGAACGGGTGGATTGTGGAAATTTATTTGGGTTTTTATGAGCTGGTTGAAGAATACCTTCTTGGGATTGTTGAGGAGTCTAGAACCTTTGGGGAAGTTATGGGGGCTAGGAATTCCACATTCATAGCTTTGATCCCTAAAAAAATATCATGTCTCTTTTGAATTTTTTATTCATATCTAGATCTCTATAACTTGGTGTACAATATTGGATTATCCATCGCACCTCTAGGAATTGATAGCATGGACTAAACGCCACCTTGGGAACATGGGACTAACTTCCCACTCAAAGTTATCTGGTTGGTTTGGGATTTCACCAATATCTACCGGTTTTTGGGTAACGACAAACCTTAACATGGTATCAAGATTTGGCCCAGGTTCAATTCCCCTAGTTACATCGAAGGGGGAGTGTTGTACTAACTGTCACACCTCTAGCAATTTATATTTTGGAATACCTCTGGAAATTGATATTATGGACTAATCACCACCCTAAGAACATTGGACTAATTGACCACTCAAATTTATCTGGTTGGTTTGGAAGTTTACCAATATCTGCAGATTTTTGTGTAACAACAAACCTTAACATACGTGACCATCTCGAAGATCATTTCAAATGGAATGAAGTCAACCATGTCTAATGGAAATGTATGAGAGAAGTTTGGTTTTTTCACAATAGATATATTCTAGATGTTGTGGTGCATATAAGGAGATACACTATCAAAACTGAAAATCAATCTATCTTGGTTATGAAAATTAGTCTGTCAAAAGCTTATGATAGAATCAATTGGTTCTCTTTCAATTAGGTCTGAATCTATGCTCTATTAATTAGATAATGGGATGTTTAGCATAATCTAACTTCATTGTCTTTATTATTGGCCCTCCTTCGAGGTTTTTTAAGGCGTCTAAGGGCCTTATATAGGGGTGCATGATATCCCTGTTTATTTTTTTGGTAATTGTTGAAGGACTCAACATAATGATCACAAAGGCCAAAAGAGAAGGTTTCATTAAAAGTATAAAGGTTGTTGGATCAATTTCTATTTCTCATTTGTTGTTTCTTAGTGATATTGTATTATTTGGAAGAAGTAATATTTAGGAGTGCTCTTATTTTCAATCTATTTTAAACTCATAGTGCAATGTAATGGGAAGGTCGATAAATCTAAATAAACCTCATATCTTGTGCAACAATCCAAGTAGTGGATTGTAATCCACAATTTCTTAGTTATTTAATATGAGAATCAAGTCTTTTGATAAGGGTGTCAAGTAATTAGGTTTCTTTTTGAAACCTCTTGATTATAAAAAGAGTGACTAGTTGTGACTAATAAAAGAAATAGATGAAAGAATTTATATCCCATGTTCCAAAAGACCTTTTAGCCCGTATTTGAAAGAAATGTTATATATTTCTTTGTTTTGGTAGGAAGGAGAAGGAGGGTATCTCGCTTGTTAAATGGACAAGGATTGCTAAACCCAAATATCATGGTGGGAAGGGTTTAAAAAACTTGCATTTGTTTGGTCAAGTTTTAGCAGCTAGAAAACTCTTTGGAGGTTTTTATTTAATAAAGACCTGTGGGGGGAAGCATTGAAATCAAAGTATTTGGATAATTGCATCATTGAGGAATGGATTAAAATTGGTAGGAAATCCTTTAATGAAGCTTCTAATGTTTGGAAAGGTCTTGCAAAAGCTTATGATATTCTCGATTTTTAGATTGTGGCCTAGAAAGTGTTAAAAGGTAATAAAATGATTATCGATGGGGATCCTTGGATTGGGTGCAATGGGAATTTTGAGCTAACAGAAGCCTTAATACGATATTTGAGGGACAAAAATGTCTACAAGTAGGAAGATGTAGTTGGTTATGAGGCTTAGGGGGGAATTATTCAGAGCTGGAGGTTTGTTGAATACCTCAAGCTATAAGATTATCAAGAAGAAGAATGGTCGCAGTACATTACTCTTTTAAAACACAATGCCATTAGTCATAGGGATTGTCGTGATGAGTTGAAACGGTCATGGAACAAAACTCCTAGGACTCTCGTTGCCAAACTTGGCTATGAGGCTAAAATTAGAGGAGTAGAGGGAAGAAAGGAGTTGGTGGTGGAAACTTGTGTGGAAATTGAATAGTCTCCTAAAGACTAGACTCTTCCTTTAGTTCAATGTGGTGAATACAATTTTGAATGTAGTATAAATTGTTCTACTCATGGGGGCTTCATTGTTGAAGACAATCAAGTAGATGTGGGGTTGATAAAATTCTTTACTTTTCTTCCTCTCATTATGTGGCATTGAAATTCAAAGCAAGATGTGGATTGAATAATAGTGTTGAGCATTTTTACCTTTGGATTCTCTTACATGTTATTGTTGAGAAAAGTATAAAAAGCTTACAGTTGAAAAAAGTATAAAAAGTTTACCAAGTCCTTGGAGATTCAAAACTTCTCATGGATTGAAAATCTCTTTTTCCCATATCTAGAAGGAATTTAATCACAAAGTTGGTCATATATCTAAAAAGACATTAAGACTTTAAGAAATGATTGATTATCTCTAAAAATACATTAAGACATCAAGAAGAGATTACCCCCAAAGAAAGACTTCAAGAAGAGATTACCCCAAAGGTAATTCACATGAAATGTTCCTTGAGAAGTGATCCAAAATAATGGAAGTTCTTTAACATTCTATAAAGTGCAATGCGGAGTCTAAGTAACAAAAAAAAATTATTGTAATTAGTTTTTCTATGTTTTTGAAAGGCAACTGAGCCTAAAAACCAAACTGATTTTTGAAATATCTAATATAAAGGGTTTTTTCTAAAGAAAATAACAAATTAAATATAATTTATATTTAATAAATATGTAAAAATTTGATTTTTATCATTAAATGGTATAAAAATAGTAGGTTAAAAAATATACATATTAATATTTAGTTATATTTATGTGAAACTAAAGAAATTTAACTTAAACTTATATTTATTAAAGAAAACAATGAATCCATTTTTTCTTGAAGTAAAAATTCTATTTATTCTAAACTTCTTACTTGTTAATAAAAAATTTACATCTTAAGATTATATATATATAATTTTGCACTTTTTTGTGTGTGTGCATAACTTTACATAACAAGCATTACAAACTTAGCCACAATAACAACCATCATAGATCCATGTTAAACTCTGATCTATCAAACACTGAGAGATGCAATTTCCACAAAAGTTTTTTTTAACTTAAATCTTTTAGACTTGTAATTTTATTGTTATTTTTATTGGGTTTTATTTTTTTATGGCATGACATGAATTTTTGTAACTAGCACATCTACAAGTAAAGTGGCCCATGATTGCACATCTAGCACAACCAACCAGTTAGTTTTGTGCAGATAGCTAGCCGCTTAGGATAAGCGTTCACCAAATCGCCCCGTTTTTCCGGCCGATTTTTTATTAAAATCAGTTAAATGTTTGCTGTGAAATTGTTTATTTCATTATTTTGGAATTCTACTAATCTTATTAGCTCTTTCTATACTAAATCGGGCATTTTAAAACTACCCAAATGATTAAAATTACAATTTAATTCCTCGAAAGTATGATTTACACCAAAATTGATCTGCCGGATTCAGGCGAGTGGGGGGCGATTTGGTGAACGCTTATACTGCTCCATAGCTAGCTAGTTAGTTTTGTGCATAATTACTTTATATTGTAATGTAAATAATTATTTATATTTGGTTTTTATTTATTTTACTGATGGAAATGATTTTTTTAATTACTTTTTATTTTAAGTAATGTAATGTTATCTTAATGAGTGACCTGTAGCTCGGGTAGCTCGGTTAGTTGGAATTGGATTGGAAAAACTATTTCATATTGAGTTCATGTTCATTTCTGTATTGTATAATAAAAATGTTTGAATGACTGTCACCATATTTCATTAATTAAATTTTTAGACGAATCAACAATCCAAACGCACAGATACTCTAATAGTAAACAGCTTAAAAATGTTTGAATGAGAGAAAGTCAGTCACCGTATTTTATTAATTAAATTTTTGGACGAATGAACAATCCAAACGTACAGTGTAGCTCATGGTCTAATAGTAAACAATGTAGCTCAGTTAGTTGGAATTGGATTGGAAAGACTATTTCATATTGAGGTCATGTTCAATTCTGTATTGTATATTAAAAATGTTTGAATGACTGTCACCATATTTCATTAATTAAATTTTTAGACGAATCAATAATCCAAACGTACAGATACTCTAATAGTTAACAGCTTGAATGAGTGAAAGTCAGTCACCATATTTTATTAATTAAATTTTTAGACGAATCAACAATCCAAACTTACAGATGCTCTAACAGTAAACAGCTTAGTTATAGTGATCTCATATTTATTTAATGATAACAATAACAATAAAGAGATATAAATATATTTATATAGTCAGGATCTTTGTAATCCAGCATAGCCATATTCAATTCCAGCTAGGCCATAGAAAAAAGTAAGTGAACAACACTTTAAACTTATATTTATATTTATATTTATATGTTAATCAACAATCTAAACGTACAGATGCTCTAATAATAAACAGCTTAGTTATAGTGATCTCATATTTATTTAATGATAACAGTAATAAAGAAATATAGATATATTTATTTAGTCAGGATCTTTGTAATCCAGCATACCCATAGCTGGGCCATAAAAAATAAGTTCAACACTCAAACTTTCACAAGTATATATATCAAACTGATCCTTGCAGATAATCCCTTCTGCATATTGGGCATATAAATTGACGATAAAACCATTGAAAGATGCAGAATTCATGAAAAAGATGATTGCAAGGCATTTGTTTTGCTTTATCGCCAATGGGAAGTTTTTCTTGACAAATAACACATAACAACTCCCCGCTATTGCCAACATGCTCCCGAGAAATTGCGACCGTTGGTGAAGAACTAATAAGTGAGAAAGTAGCAGCCACTGGATTACTATCATGGAGACGAATAAAGAGATTTCTCAACTCACAATGAAGATGAAAATGATGAATTCTGAATTTCATAACAGGATGATGAATTCTGTGATGAATTCTGAATAAACGGACCAGCCGTTCAGATTCTTGGAAACTTCCACTCCATGCAATTTGTTGGCTCCAAACATTTCCGTCGTTGCGGCTCCAATCCAATACAGTTTGCAAGAAAACAACATTAGGGTTTCTTGACATTACAGTCTTGACGTCGCCTTCTTCATCTGGATCAAAAAGCCATGAATAGCCTTCGCAGTTTTCTGTGAGTAGGATATTGTGATCCAATTGACTTATATCCACATTTTCTCTCATATTTTCCAACTCCCACATATCTGATCTGTCGCCCTGTCTAATACATCTAAACAATACGTAAGAGATCAAATGGTGTTTCTGCATAGCCGGCCCACTGGCTTCTTGAGAAACAAGGTCATGGGCACTTCGCTCTAACCCTTTTTTCCAGACTTGCACCGCTCTATCTCGCTCGGCTGATAAAAAGCTAATAACCCTGTCAAAGATTGCGCTCGCTTGAGTCTTCATTGTCTCACTGTACAACTCAGCGTTGTTCTGATTTCCTGGTCCGTCCATTTCTTAGGGTTTTGGACGGACGATTGGTGAAGGAAAAAAAAGGTTTGGTAAAATATTCGGTTGTGTTTGGTATTAGCCTTTATTTAAATTATTTTTGTTAACTGACTTTTGATTTTCAAAATTCTGGTCAAACACCTCTTAACGGGGAACCGACTTTTGATTTTCAAAATTCCATTCAAAAGGGAGGGGAACCGATTTTTTATTTTCAAAATTAGGTTCAAATGGGAGTTTAAGGAGTTTGAGTTATCTAGTGAATAAAATTTAACTATCTAAATATTACATAGTTTGTGGCTTAGAATGTTTAGTTTGTGGGTTAGAATGTTGTGGGCTGGAATAAGTAGATAGGGATTAAATAGTTGAGAGATCATATTTTTCTAGTTAAACAGGTTTATTTCTTAGTTATCTATGTCTAGTTCATGAGTGATTTATGAGCTAGCTATCAACTATTTTTTCTTTTTTTCTTTTGATATAATTGTTTATTTTGGATTTTGAACGACTACCATAGAATCAATCTCAACAGTACACTTGTTTCATCTTTGTCCGTAGATGAAAAAGCATAAGCCTTAGTCCACCCCAAATCTCAAATAAAAATGTCGATCAACTTAATTAATGGTTATAATCACAACTAAACTTTTATTTTCCACACACATATTTATTAAAAGTGAAAACACCTATTATAACTCACACTAACAGTTAAGGTTCATACATGAATGTGAAAAGCACGCTCCAATAATTATGAGCCCTTCACAACAAATTGTGGTGCAAGCATAATTTTTGCAAGACCCATGTTGCATTCACAAAATACGGGTACAAAATACGTCGACTAATGTTGCATTCACATAAATTGGATAAGATATTAAGGGTTTTTTTTTAATTATAGGGAAAAGTACACAAGTAGTTGCAGCTCATTCGAACTTAGACATAAAAGTACACATGGAGTCGAGGCTCATTCAAACTCTATGTGTAAAGCTAGGGCTTAAGTTACAACGACATCATCCTAATGTAAGCTTCAGATAGACTCTTTTTTCTTAATGCATGTGCAGAGTCTAAGTGAGGGTAATCATTATTAGTTGTTATTCATTAGTATAAGTTGGTTTATTATCATTATTCAAGGAAAACCACATCACCTAAAATAACATGTTGATGGTTTGTAAGGGGATGTATTCCTACTCCTTCTAGATGCCTTTGGGTATTGGGTCATTAATCTACTTCCTAGCATATGAAGAATACAAACTCTTAGCCAATCATAAACAATTTTAGGTCTTTACTCCAATACCTATAAAGGCAGTTTCAACCCCCATATTATCCCCAAGATACCCACAATCTTGTATTCTCCATCATTGTCGAGACTAAGCAAAGGTCATGTGGTATCAAGTATACAACAAAATTTAGTTCCATACATAAAGCCAGGATACTAAAAAGATTCGCGCGCTCTCTCTCTTTCTCTCATAGAGAATAATTCAGTTAGGTAATTTAACTAAAATTATTTTCTTTCACACCTCGCTTAAAGATATTTGTCCATATCGACTCATATGTAGTTACATAATACACCTTCATATCCACTCATGTAACTCGATCTTACAACTTCCAAAAAAAATATGATAGCTTTGACACGTATATAAATGACATTCATTTCACTACAAAATTAGCCTATTCTATCTCTAATAGTTTATGGTTAAACCCCTTACGAAAACATAGAGAAGGGACCCATAATTCTTAATGGATTTTCTACAATCAACCAATTGTAGCATCAACTAACTATGATTTCCTTTACCAAGGATCTCTTGAGCCACCTACCACTGCTATGTATCAAAGATGAGATCTCGTATGTATCAAAGATGAGATCTCAATATTAGTAGTCAAACCTAGTTATTGATTTTGTATTATTGAATTGGTGAACTTTTGATTTATTAAAATTATATATTATGTGTGCCTTGGTTTTTTTATTCTTTTGCATCAATAAATGTAATGTAGTATTTTTAGTGTCCATTTCCACTCATTTCAACATATTTTGTATTGAATTTGATTTAACAAAATTTTATGATATCTTGTCATAAACAATGCAATTTAAGTACTAGTTATTTAATTCCATTAGTATGGGTTTCTCAAATAAAATTAAAGTGAATATAAAATAGGTTGAGATTATAGTTAATTAATAAATAGTTTTTTTTGATAAGGTGTATTTTTTTCATATTATTTATGGGAATAGAATTTAGGTGGAAGGATAACAATCAATTCCACAATCACTCGAGACAAACTTAATTGAACGATTGTCTTTTATAAAAATAAAATTAGAAAATTTCAAAAAAAAGTCATATTTTCAACAACTCATGAATGTCTTCAATCCCAAACCTTGATCACTCAATTGGCATTGTACTTTCCATATTATATTAGGAAGAATGGTAATCATGAGCACTATTCAAGATTTAGTTCCCATTACTTCCTTTCACATTTAAGACTAAAATCATCTCTATTCTTGTTGGCTCACATTAAATTCATCACATTGTTTAAACCTAGAGAATCCTCTCATTGTATTTATGTTCATTATTATCAATATTAAAATCAAATCTACAGCTCAATGAAAATTTTGAAGAGCAACCAATACACATTAAATGAACCTAAAAAAATGAGTGTAAGGAAGTAAAGGTGCCAAATATGCTTCCTACACTAATCAATGAAAGAAGAATGTGCAAAAACATTAACCATAACAATTGCATTTAAATAAAAGAGATAGACAACATGATTTGCTCAAAAAAATCTTTTCAAAACCCCACTTCGAACTTAAGTTCATTCCATGATGCTCACATACAATAGATTATATCTAGCCATTAAATAGATTTCATTATATGTAATATCATGGACAAATATCATGGTTACCCAATACCATGGACTTGTTAACCAAAAATGGATGCCCCTTTCAATGTGACTTGGGATAAATCCCACGAGGTGTATATAGAATAGATGGTGAATGGGTGTAATGTTAAGGAACTCCTTGTGTAAGGTCATCGGTTCTAAACTTCGTGGCTATGAGCCTCACAAAAAAGAAACCTTGACTTGGGATAAACCCCTATTCCCCCTAAAAATGTATTAACAACGTATATCGGAGTACAACAAGCCCCCTGTCACCTAATTATACATCTAGATGTTTGCTTACAAATCCATGAAAAATTCTTTCAATTGCATGCTTGAGCATGTGATGCTATGAATCATCAACCAAATTCATTTCCATTTCCATCATGCTTATTTCTCCAAATACAATTACATAAACTAAATACTTAACATACCACCCTATGCCAGAGAAAATGACGCTTGAAAAATCTACTTGAGATTCTTTACCCACATTTCTCTATCTTCCAAATACAATGATCCCAATTAAGCACTCCTTAACCTTGTGACTCTTGTATCTTTTTCATTAATCCTTTCTATGCATTTCCATGTCCCATTAACCATTCTCATCCCAATTATTACTATGTCTCTCTAGGATCCATTGAATATAGTTCATAAACATGAACCATCATTTCAATTTATGCACATTCAATTCAAATAACCTTCAATTACATAATTTACACTCACCCTTTAGTGGTATGCCTACTTCTTATCATGCTTATCTACAAAAACATGATGACATGTAAACACATGACCATGACCTAACCACAATACCACTCCTTTCTTCCACAAAGGAGATAAACATGTTCTAGAAATAATTTGGCCTATATAATCTACATAATCGATGACCTCCATCCAAATAAAGCAAATAAACACATGATAGAAGCAATTTGACCTATTCAATCTACTTGATCCATGACCTCCATCATTATCTTAGAGAATAACTTCATATCAAATGCACAATTAAAAAAATAATAATAATAAAATATTAAACCCTAATGCATTCATGTACCTATAGCATTCTCACCCACCTTGGAGCCTCTTCTTCATCTATTTTTGTTGATCATTCTCCATTACGATCGATGTGGGCTCCAATACTATCGTGGCAGGTTGCATCAATGGTATCCAACTTATAAAACAACAATTTGATCTCTATGAGATAGCAATCATTCACACTCAAGCCATCAATAAGAAATGGATTTATTTGTCTCAATTCCAAATGCATTTTTACCACCACATATCAACATGATTTTTATATCCTTTTGACAGTATTTCCAATTATTAACACATTGATTGCTTGGTGCTTGCAATCCCCCTCCCCCCCCCCGCTTCATGAGTACTTTGTTCACTTTCATGGATGGTACCTCCATGCATGTTGGTCCAAGACTTGAGCCACATAAGCATAAGTGGAGTCCACTATGTCAATCCACCAACAATTCATTATATTTCTTTCAAATATTCAATCACTACGACCAACCAAAGGAATATGCATTCATGGGTATTTAACTAACCTAACATGTCTCCTATGTTTTTCCTGGATTCTATCTTATGAATGGGTGAAAGAAAAATTCATCCTTCCCTTTAACTTATCCATGAATTATCAAACCTTGAGTGATGCATTCCCATGTAAGCTACCAAGAACAGAACCACTCTTGTTTTTTTGGTACACGCTTCCAATTAGTAGAAGCTACCAAAACGATGACCTTCTGCATCCTTCTTAACAGTTTGCACCAATAAGGCTTCTATAGTCACTACTTCCAAAGAAATATATATTTAATTCCATTTGTGATCTACCTCAATCTTCTACACTAATTATCTATGTCAGCACATTAGCAATTAGTTTTCTTACATCATAGTGGTTCAAGTATAGTTTTAAGTGGAAAGATAAATTTCTAGTTGCTTCGCAACTGATTTCCTAGTAGCATGTGGTCACATTCAAAGAGGCATATCTCACAACTCATGTGTTCTTGTATAGGAGTGATATAAAGCTATTACAACTCCTCCTTTCATGGGCCTCTTTCAAACCTCACACACCAAGGCTCTACAAAAGCATGCTAAGAGATAATAACTTCATTGTGACATGTGTTTAAAAACGCAACAAAAAATAATCAAGAACAAAAATAGAATTCCATAAGATAGATTTCAAATCACATAAGATAGAGATATTTATGTGGTAAAACCTTGACAAAAACTCAAGGAAACATGAACTCAATCTTGTAGATTACAAATACCCTACAACAAGCTTACAACTCTTTGGCAATACTTACCTCTACAAACAGTATTATGAACTGTTGCATTTATTACAAGAACTGTTGCATCTCCTTTTTGTTGAATTTCTTATCAACTATTGTAACAATCTCCACCTTGACAACAATTTACTTGATACCTTGTCATGGTTCATTCATCACCTTTTCCGTAAAAAATGAATCCAAACTCCACTATAGCTTCTCTAACTGGTTTTGTAAACATGTCGACGTGATGGACTTTCTCAAAGGCTACTCCACCTCCATCAAAATATGAAGTATATATATATAAACATTGTGTTAAGTGCATGTATATTTTTAATTGAGAAGGCAGATAGGTTGGTTTGGGATAAAAACAAGGACTCTGAAGCGGTTACAGCAAAGTTGATGTACCAATACTTGGCAAACTGTTTTCTATCTAGAGAAGTGGAGGGAGCTCTTAACTGTGTATGGGATGGGAAGTTGCCCCTGAAGATTAAATGTTTCGGGTGGTTGTGCATAAACAATAAGATACTGACCTGAAAAAAGAGCAGAAATTGGGTCGGACAGTAATCCCACTAGACTACGACAAAAGGAAAATGAAGCAGCAATGAAGGAAATAACAACTCAAAAAAACTTCGAAATTCTGAGTATTCCTAAAGAACAAGTGCCTTCAATACTTGAAGAGGGAGAAGTTCCTCAATATCAAGATCCGATTTGAGAATAAAATAAGGAATTAGGTTAGTCAAATCAGGGTTCCCCAGCTGATGGACACTCACCCACATATGCATAAATGACAAAAAAAAAGAAACCCATGGATAATTCTGGTTCATCTGATGAAGATTCTATCGAGAGGTCCTCAAAAAAAGGACACAAATCTCTTAAGAAAGTCCAGGAGGAAGAAGCAGAACATCTGAAGATGCAAGGAACCCAAGCTACAATTGAGATGTCAATTGCCAGGAACACCAGGGCTAGACCTTCAAAAGGAGGCCCTCTCCCTTCCATCAAATAATGAACATAGTCTCTTGGAATTGCATAGGGCTTGGCAATTCTTCAAAAGTGGAAGCTGTTAATGATATTATAAGAATGGCTTCTCCAGACGTTCTTCTGCTCCAAGAGACAAAAATCAATGAGGGTACCTTCTATCCATAAGAAATAAGAAATGGAAAACAAATGTAGGGAAGGCTGTGAGTGCTAGAGGCATCGCTGGGGCAATTGCTACCTTATGGACAGAAAATGTTTTTTCTCTGGAACCCTCTCATACATCGCGGCATTGGATTTTATCCGAACTTCGGCACACTCCAAGTAAGAAATAGATTTCTCTTTCTAACCTTTATGTGCCTGTCAACTTCCAAGAAAAAAGAGATTGTTGGAGCTCATTGGCATCCTTTCTTGCTGCTAACTCTTTCTCCAACATAATTGTGGCTGGTGATTTAAATATCATAATGAACGCTAAAGAGAAAAAAGGAGGTGTATTTGGGAGAGATCCCATGCTTAAATTGGTGGAAAATCTCATTCTAACGTGGGAACAGATTGATTTTAAGCCAAAAAAAGGAAATATATGTGGATTAATAATAGAACTGGAGCAGTAAACATCTCTACCAAATTGGATCGTTTTCTGGTGCAGAGTTCTCTGTTCTTGGATAAAAAAAATATTTCCCCTAGTATCTTTCCTAAGATTACTTTAGACCACCAACCGATTATGCTGCAGATCGAAGAAGAAGAGGACCTTGGCCCCATTCCATTTCAGTTCAGTCCACTATGGAAAGACCGAGATGGTTTTATGAGTATGGTAACCATGACATGGGACCTTCCAGTTGTTGGATCACCGAACTTTGTTTGGGAGAGGAAGCTCAAAAATACCAGAATTGTGTTAAAGGGCAGGGTTAAACTCACTCAAAAAAATCCAATCAGTGAAAGGAAAGAAGCCTTGGAAAAATTGAAGAAGATCCAATTGGAAATGGAAGATTCAGAAATTAACCCTGCCTTGATAGAAAAAGAGCAAAAAGCTATGTTCAATTCTTTTCGAGCTTTAAGGCGAGAAGAAGAATACTGGAGACTGAAGTCATGTAGTACTTGGCTGAAAGTTGGAGATCATAATACCTCTTTTTTCCACAAGCAGTGTAGAGTCAGACTCCCAAAATCATATATCGGAAATATCCTCTCTGTCTAGTGAAACTTTTAAAGGAATTTCTCAAATTAAATAAGTGGTTGAAGTTCATTTTCAAAACCTATACAGGGAAGATGGCTCCTCTGATTCAGATGGTTTTATGAGTATGGTAACCATGACATGGGACCTTCCAGTTGTTGGATCACCGAACTTTGTTTGGGAGAGGAAGCTCAAAAATACCAGAATTGTGTTAAAGGGCAGGGTTAAACTCACTCAAAAAAATCCAATCAGTGAAAGGAAAGAAGCCTTGGAAAAATTGAAGAAGATCCAATTGGAAATGGAAGATTCAGAAATTAACCCTGCCTTGATAGAAAAAGAGCAAAAAGCTCAGTTCAATTCTTTTCGAGCTTTAAGGCGAGAAGAAGAATACTGGAGACTGAAGTCATGTAGTACTTGGCTGAAAGTTGGAGATCATAATACCTCTTTTTTCCACAAGCAGTGTAGAGTCAGACTCCCAAAATCATATATCGGAAATCTCCTCTCTGTCTAGTGAAACTTTTAAAGGAATTTCTCAAATTAAATAAGTGGTTGAAGTTCATTTTCAAAACCTATACAGGGAAGATGGCTCCTCTGATTCAGATTTAACCCCTGAATTTTTGTCCAACATTCCTTGTATGGTGAGTGAGGAATAAAATGATGAGTTAATGAAGCCTTTTTCGGAGCAAGAAATTATTGATGTTATTTGGTCAATGGAGCCGGATAAAGCCCCAGGCCCTGACGGTTTCTCCTTTCATTTGTATCGAGATTGCTGGACAGTAATAAGGAAAGATTTATTCTGGGTGATAAAATTATTCCAGTTAAAAGCCAAAGTGGGTGGTTGCACAAATTCCACATTTCTTGCATTAATTCCTAAAGAAGCTAATCCTTCTTCTTTTGATCAATTCAGACCTATTTCACTTTGAAATGCTTCTTATAAAATCTTCTCTAAACTATTAGCTAACAGATTTAAACCTCTACTTGGGAAATTGATTTCTCCTCTTCAAGGTGGGTTTGTAAAAGGGAGACATATTTTGGACAATGTAATTCAAGTTCAGGAAGCTATGCATTCCAGCTTTCATCAGAAGGAGAAGGGCATGCTTATCAAACTCGATATGGCAAATGCATTTGACAAGGCAAAGCTTTCCTTTCTTTACTCAATTCTCCATTCTTTTGGATTTAGCTCTGCCTTTATAAATTTGATAAAAGCTCACATTAATAAAGCTTGGATAGCGCCATTAGTAAATGGCAAACCAATAAATTTCTTTCAAGCTACCAGGGGTCTTCGTCAGGGTTGTCCTCTTTCACTGTTTTTGTACATTCTTATGGCCGATTCTTTAAGCAAAAAATTAACAGCAGGAAAAAATGATGGGAGCATTCCAGGCATATCTTCAACAGATGGAGTTGAAGCTATTAACCATGCCCTTTTTGCGGATGATACTTTGCTTTTGGGAGGGGCTTCATTAAAAATGGCAAGAGTTTTTTCAGAAATTATGCATCAATTTTGTCTTATTTTAGGGGCACTTATCAATAATCGTAAGAATGTCGTGTTTGCATGGAATGTAGATCAATCAAAAGTTGCAAACATTTCTCAAATTTTGGGTTTTGAAGGATATGCTTCTTGGGACAAGGTCAAATATTTGGGTCTTCCATTAACCCTGGGACAAAATAACCCTTCTCTGGCTGGAAATCATTAGCAAGATAAAAGTAAAGATTGTTACGTGGGGTGGCCACTAGATTATGAAGGCAGGAAAGGTTATATTGATCAAGTCAGTTCTCTCATCTCTTCTTATTTACTAAACATCTCTTCTCCTAGAGCCAAAAGCGATTATGGATAATATATCCAAACTTATCAGAGACTTCCTTTGGACAGGTGGAAAAAGAAATCAGAATCGCATGCAACTAGTTATATGGGAAAATGTAAAAAGGCATGTTCTTTAAGGAGGATTGCAAATCAAAGACCCAGGATCATCTAATCTAGAAATGGGAGGCAAATTGATATGGCAGTTGTTTTCTAATAAAAAGCATCCAGTGTGTCAAATTTTCTGGAAAAAATACCTTCATGGAGGAACGCTAAGAAATATTCAAATGGAAAATACTCCTAAAGGCTCTATTATCTGGAATTTATGCAGGAAAGCTATCAATTTTTTTACTTAGCATCTTTATCGAATTCTAGGTAATGGCAGACATATTTTTCTGTGGGATGACAAAATTAATGGAAAGGCTCCTCTAAATTATGATATATCTATTAATGAGATTAAGAGCTGGTTGGTCAATAAAGGACTCTTCAGATTGTCTGATATAATTTTATGGGATACAAAAGGAAATTGGGATGCGTGGTCCCTTCCCAATATTCCAGAACGTGATCTCTCTATTTTTCATGCTCAAGAAAAATCGTTGATGGACAAACTGTCTGGCATGGATCCCATTCACCTATCTTGTATAGACACGTGGGGCTAGGGATCTTCTGGGTTTTACTCTGCCGCTAGCGGCTTCAAGCTATTACAATATTCAACGCATAACATTTCAATGGTCTCCTCTGGATCCCTCAACGCGGCATTTTGGAAGATGGTGTGGAATCTTCCTAGCATTCCAAAAATTAATTTCTTTACTTGGACTCTTATGCACCAGAAACTCCTAACCGGAGAAAACTTGTCAAAAAGAGGTTTCTTAGGACCATATAGATTTTGTTTCTGTCATCAAGTTGTCGAGACTTGAGCTCATATTTTTGCTGGATGCGTTTTTGCTCAGAAAGTATGGGCACATTTCCTGCGTGGGCTACCTTATTCTTGTGATCCTTTAAATTCTAAACCTATCATTCTTTTTAAAAATTCGCAGTCAAGGTATCCTAGTGCTCTCCCTTCTAGTAATGCATGGAGGAAAATATGGCAAGCCATTCCAAAATTTATTTGGTTGAAAATCTGGTTGGCTAGAAATGATTCGATCTTTAACAGCAAAATCTCGAAACCAGAAATTGTAGCATCAAAAGCTAAGGCATTTCTTTTGGAAGCAGTGGGAAACTATCAAATTGATGAAATTAAATTAGAAGTTGAGCATAAATGGCTTGGTTTGTTGCAAGTGGATAAAATTGAGTTAGGATCAAGCAGGCATGTTATTAAACCATTTTGGTAGGTTAGAATTTCAGAAAAGGAATTCTCGGAATGGTGGCAAATGAAAAATAAAGTCTCAATCTTCTTTGATGGAGCATCAAAAGGAAATCCGGGGAAAGTTGGGGCAAGGGGCTTGATTTTCTATCCAGGCGGAAAGTTAGAAACAAGCTTCAGCTGGGGAGTAGGACAACTTACAAATAACCAAGCAGAATTATATGCACTTCTAAAAGCATGTCAACTTGCAAAGGCAGCGGGACATAACAACATGCAAATATTTGGAGACTATGAAATCATCATTAAAGTTTTAAATTCTGATACTAAGTTCAACAACCTCAATCTGAATGTGACCATGCAAAGGTTGCATTTCATTTTGATAGATTGTGTTTCAGTTACCTCTTATCACATTCTTCGTGATTTGAATAAGTTGGCAGATTTCAAAGCAAATCAGGGTTGCCTTCTTCCTCCAGGAATGCTAAGTGTGAATGAAGGTCCTTGTTTAATGCATCCCATTCCTTAATTTTGAAAAGAGATGTTTTGGATGTAAGGAACTGATTTTATCGGACCAGATGTAATTGGGTGAAGGCCCAACCTATTCTTTATCAATAAAAAAAAATTAATCGTTTTGGTAATAAATAAAAATAAGTTCAATGTATATATAGTCCTTAATATTTTTAGATGGGGTATATAATTGTTAGGTTTGTTTGATGAAAATAATAGTTTGATGAAGATAGGGGATAACTCTTATACGCTTCATAAACCATTAGTTGGTAGTTAAAAATAATGAAGTAAAGAGCATGGAAAGTTTATTTAAGCAATGGTTGTAATAATAGATAGGTGATGAGTGATTTCGCATCTACATATAAAAATATGCTATGTTGGGGTTAAACTGGAGAAATATAAAGATCATATTGTTATTTAAAATTAGAGTTAACATAAAGTGACTACTTGGAAAAAAAGTGATGTAAGAATGAGAGGGAACATGGAAGTTAGGATTACAATACTCCACTCTATCAATGTATATTTAATATGTTTATCTGGTAATGTGTGTGAATAAACTTTTACTTGAAATTGGTAATACCCTATTTTCTTGAAGGATTGCATAGAAGATATTGTCTAAATTTTACCTTATTTACAATGTTAAGTATGCTTGAGATTAACATCTTGGTTGGTTAGATGAAGAAAAATAAAACAAACAAATACTTGAAGATTTTGGGTATGTTACACTTTCCACCCTCCATTAATCATTTTATCAATGCTATAGTTGTAGTTTTAAGCTTATGATAAAAAACAATTCCAAGATAGTTATATGAAGCGACTTCCTCCAAATTATTTTTGTCATACATGAATTTACCATAAGTGATCTTTAGGAATTTGGTTATCATCCCCTTTATTTAATCAACTTGTTAATATTCATACCCATATTAGAGGAAAAATCCTTGAGAATTTTATGACACTTGTTAAGATAATAGGGACCCATCGTCATAAGAACAATATCATGACTAGCCAAAATTGTTCCATCACAACCTATTCTAAACAACCCTCTAGTTTCTCCATGTACATATCTAAGAGAGTAGTGTATAGGGGACAACCTTGCTTGGCTCCTATATTACAATTGAGTTCCTTTTAACCAACCCTAAGAGTTCTTAAACTTTGTAATAATCTTAACCAAGATATTTGATTTTTTTTTTCAATGTGGTTCACCTAACCCCAGAAGGGCTTTGTTACGTCCACAGGAGCAACGCATAGGGATCCCACCCGAAGGTGCCTCGCTCATTTGCTTTAATTACAAAGATAACATGACGGGGACATCAAGTGAGGCCCTTATATAGCGATGTATAGCCTCCAAGATATTTGACCCCTAGATCTTCTGCTCACAACTTACAGCACTCGACCACTTGAGCTATCACGCCGGGCTTTGATATTGTTAATGCACATTCTATATCAAATCAAAGTAAAAAAACACACAAAACACAAATAATTTTAAATAAATTTGTAATTATTTTCAAATTATTATATATCATATATTATGTTTTGGGAGAGGTGCGATCGGCAATGGCTTTGGAGAAGGTGTATTTTCATTCAGGGCGTACAGCCATGACAGGGGGGTGGGTCAGTTTGACTGTACCTTCCCCTGTCGCATCCATCATGAGCCTAGCGGTTTCACTGCAGGATTTTACTTGTCTTGGAGTTCTCCTTTATTGTTTTTTATTGTTTTGCTGGTAGGGTTTTTTTGATAACGCCTTGGGGCTGATTTTGAACGGTGTCTTGTTAGGGTTTGGTTAAGTTTGATTCCTGTGGCTACGATGGAAGATTTGGATTTGGTTAACTATTCAAGTGACCACCTGGAGACTCAGGATGTGTGGGGGATGCCAGCTGGAGGGCTCATGGAGGGTCTGGAGGTCTTCCCGAGGTTGGGGCCTGATGGAACTGGAACGACCGGTGGAGGTGAGGAGAGACCGGCTTCTGACTTTTCACCATCCGCTTTTCTCTCATTTTCACCACAGTGTAACTTTCCGGGTGTTCTTGAAGATTGCCATGGGTGTCAGGTGGACCTGTTGGGCAGTTCTAGCTGGAGGGAAGCAGGGGATTTCTTCTCCCGAAATTTAGGGTTTTCGGTGTCAGGTGTGGAGGAAGGTTTTGAAGTTGTGCAGGGTTTTGATTGTGTTGCAGCAGCTGGGGTGGCATGGCAGGTGGAGCAAGCCTGTGGAGTGGGGGGAGGAGAATCTGTGGTGGAGAGGAGGGTGCCATTGGTAACGGCGGAGCACAGGGGTTGTGTGAGTCCTATCATTGATGCTGGGCAGTCAAAGGGCTTTGTTGGGATCGTGACAGGGACTGAGACGGCCATCAGGGGAACTGCAAAACGACGCAAGAGGGCTTGGGTAAAATCAAAACCTATGAGATGTTATGCAGTTGGAGTTGACATTGAATGGGATAGGGTCTTAATGATGTCACAGAAGACGCTGGTGGGGAGGGTTATGGGCAGGAACTTTGCTCGCAATACTGTGGTGACGTGGGTGGAAGAACACTGGAGAGTGCTCCTGGGTTATGCTCCGAAAGTGGATATGTTGCTTCGTGGCTGGTTTGCGGTGGTGGTAAAATCAGAGGCAGACATGAGGCTGATTCTGAATCAAAATTGGCATTTGAACCATTCGCCTGTCCTTTTAAAGCCGTGGCATCCTCTCTTTGATGCCAGTCGGGAGAGAGTAGACAAGATCCCGATTTGGGTTCCGCTCCCAGTCCTGCCTCTTCACTTCTGGGACACTCTGCATTTTCGACAGATCAGTGATATCTTGGGAAATTACTTGGAGGCGGAACTTTCTTTCATGGAGACCCACTACAAATAGGTGGCCCGAATATTGGTGGAGTTGAACATTCGTGAGGGTCTCCCTGAGACTATAGACTTGGTCTGGGGGCCTGACAGCATTACTCAGCTTCTGGATTATGAAAATGTGCCTTTTCGGTGTAGACGATGTCATGCATATGGACATCCTGTCTCGGAGTGTCGCCTTCCGTTGCATACTTTAAACGGTGGGAAGAGAAAAGTACAAAAGGCTGCTACTGAAGGAGACCATATTGCTCAGGAGTCCACAGATCCTATGTCGGCGACAAAGGGCTCAGGAGGGGAGAGGATTTCAGATGATTCTGATCCAACTAGTCAAGTTTCAGAAGGGGAACCAGAGGTACGAGAAGACTTTCCTCTGGTTCCAGCAGTCATGGACGCACTCACGGTACCTGTGGAAGCAGATATTCCACCGGGGTCTTCCATCCCGGGTAATACTACTTTCTCACTCTCCTCATCTTTAAATTTATTATTGCATCAGTGCACTTTGGTAGGGCTTGATTGGGTGGAAGGGTTAAAAAACTTGACCATATCGGGTCCCTCAGAAGCGGGTTTCTTGCACTCGGGGGTTGACAGGGTTGGGTTTCCACCATGTTTGAGGGATGATTCCACAGGTCCTTTACCAGAACCCTCCTCTGTAATTACTCTTTCATTTTCAAACCCTCCGATCACTCTTGAGCCAGATCCTGGGCAGGGAATTGAGGAACTGGGTACACCCTCTCCAGAAACTTCAGAATCCGGATACTTCCTAAGGTCTTGCATAAAGAAGTCAGGGGGGGGTCTGGGGAAAGAACAGGTTCCGGTGCGGAAGGGTAGAGGCAGAACTTCGCTTTTATCAAAGGCTCAGTCGAGGGCCAAGAATGATTTGCATGAGGGGAAACAACTTTCCATTGAGAGGGCACTTAGAGCGATGAATGCCCAGAAGCCTGGAAGGATATGAAGATTATGTCCTTTAATTGTCGGGGTCTGGCTGGGCCCAAAAAGAAATCAGCCTTCAAAAGGGTGCTTACTCTTGAACACCCTGATGTGATTTTGCTACAAGAGACTTTAGGGTTAGGTGATATTATCAAGGAAAGACTGGAGAGTTGGCTGGTTGGGTGGTCTTTTGTGACCTTGGATGTTCGGGGTCGCTCGGGGGGTTTGGCTGTGGGATGGAAGTTAAGTACAGCCAAGCTCTTAAAATCTTGGGGGAGAGACTCTGTTTTGGGAGTTGAACTCTTATCGGTAGACTTAGGTACTCAATTAACTGTGGTAAATGTCTATGGGCCCTACTTGAATCGAGCTCCTTTCTGGGATTCACTATTACAGGATCCATTATTTGGTGGAGACTCGGTTGTGGTGGGGGGAGATTTAAATTTTTCTTTGGGTCAGACAGAAATTTGGGGCCCTCATGCACAAGCAGATCCCCAAGCAGGTTTCTTCTTACAAAAGTTGGTTGAAAAAAACCTGCTGGATGTTGAGCCTATTAAGTTGAAGCCTACCTGGAGGAATAATAGGGGAGGAGAAACTAGGGTGGCGAAAAGGTTGGATAGGTTTCTGGTGGCAGAACAACTGGTGGACAGGTTTTTTCTAGTAAGACAGTGGGTTGGTAGTGGGGAAAACTCCGATCATTTCCCTATTTTCTTTGAGATTAAAAAAGGGCCTATCAATCTGCCAAGCCCTCTGAAGTATAACAAATCATGGCTCCTTGATGAATCCTTCAAAAATCTTTTCTTATCACTATGGAGGTCTTTCGATGAGTCTCTGGATCAAACAGCTGCCTTTCAGTTTGCTGAGAATATTAGAAGGATAAAAGGGGCGGTCAAAGAATGGGCTATAGCAAAAAGACTGAGGGAGGATGCAGAACTTTTACAGATCTATGATGGAGTAGGGGGGGGGGCTCTTGACTTTGGATTTGAAAGAAGCTCTGGTTAGTTTGGAAGGCAGAAGGAACATTATATTACTGGAAAGGGAGGAAGCCTGGTGACTCAAGAGTCGTGCGATCTGGTTAGAGTGTGGGGATGAGAATACAAAAAAATTTCATGCCTATTCCAGGGGAAGAAAGGCTGCTAATACTATCTGGTGTCTGAAAGATGAGGCAGGTCAAGATCATTTCGATTTTGAAGGGAAAGCTAGATGTGGGGTGAATCACTTTGAATCTTTATTCTGAGCACCAGTACAGGCCTCCATTGCGGAAGTTATCAGGGTTGCTCAGATGTTTCCGAGGTTTGTCGAGGAGGAGGACAATCGGAGGCTGATGAGACCGGTGATCGAAGAAGAGTTAAAAGAAGTACTGGGCAGCTTTCAAAAAGATAAGAGTCCTAGTCCGGATGGGTGGACGATAGAATTCTTTCTGGGTTTCTATGAGGTCTTGGGTATGGATCTTTTACAGGTGGTAGAAGATACCCGGGTCTCAGGAAGAATTCCTGCAAGCGTCAATTCTACATTTATTGCACTCATTCCAAAATCGGACAACCCAGAAACTCTCAATGAATTTAGGCCCATTTCACTTTGCAACTGTATCTATAAAATTGTTTCAAAGGTTATTGCTCGCAGATTAAAAGCAATATTATCTGAGAATATTTCAGCTGAGCAATTTGGGTTTTTGGAAGGGCGTCAAATTCATGAGGCCATAGGGGTGGCACAGGAAGGCATGCATAGTCTGAAGAGTAGGAGTCTTAAAGGGGCTATTCTGAAAATTGATCTCTCTAAGGCTTATGATAAGGTAAGTTGGATTTATCTCCGTCTGTTACTTACACATCTGGGGTTTGATATTAATTTCATCAGATGGATCATGTCTTGTATTACCTGTTTCTTTCTCTGTGCTAATTAACGGGGCGGCCTCACCATTTTTCCATGCGGAGAGGGGCCTTCGTCAAGGGTGTCCTCTTTCCCCTTTACTTTTCTTGTTGGTGGCAGAAGGTTTGAGCAGGGTGTTACATGAGGCCAAGAGGATGGGTCGTTTCTCTGGCATTAATATTGGTGAACAGTTAGCTATTACCCACCTTCTTTTTGTGGATGATGTCTTGATCTTCTGTTCTGGATATAGGAGGGATACGCGGGCCTTGAAGGAGATACTGGACCTTTTCTCGAAAGCTACAGGGATGGATTTAAACGTTGAAAAATCAACTCTTACTACTCACTTGTTGCGTCTGGAAGAAGAGATTGAACTCATAGAGTCTTTCCCTTTTAACCACACAGGGTTGGATGTGGGTTTAAAATACCTGGGATTCTCTCTTAAAGCTAACTGTTATCTGAAAAAGGGTTGGAGCTGGTTGATAGGTAAGGTGGAGAAAAGACTTCAAGTTTGGAGTTATAGATGGCTGTCAAGAGCTGGGAGGCTGGTGCTCGTTAAGGCTGTATTGGAAGCAATTCCTGTTTACTGGATGTCACTAGCATGGATCCCAAAAGGGACTCTAGAACAAATTAGGCGGACCTGTTTCAGATTTCTGTGGAGCGGGAAAAAGGATAGAAAGGCGACCCCCTGGGTCAGCTGGAAGAAGATAGCGATCCCAAAGGGGCTTGGGGGCTGGGGCCTCAAAAACATTTTCTTATTTGCAAAAGCACTCGCAGCAAAAGGAGGGTGGAGATTGATCAAAACTACTAGCTTATGGACTCGCGTTATCAAACAGAAATATTTTCCTAATGAGAGTATTGAGGAGTGGATCAGGAAGCCCCGAAAATCTCATGCAGGGGGTTCGGTTATCTGGAAGGCTGTGGTGAAATCATTCTCACTGATAGAGTCAAATTTTACTTGGGATGTGGGTACGGGTGAAAAGGTCCTATTGGGAAGAGACCCTTGGCTAGGGAGCGAACAGTTACATGTGCTTCCTGAAGATGTTATTAATGCCCTGGCCTTAAGGGGGATTGCTACTTTAAATCAGCTGGCAGACAATAGATTTAGGGATCCCTGGACCCAACATTGGAAAAGTGCTGCTCTTTTGGGGTTGGAGGAACCAGGTGCTACCTCACTTGGGAACTTTATCAGAGGTCTACAATCGGCTCACATCCATCTCACAGAGCAGGAAGATGAACTAGTTTGGGATATGAATCCGGCTGGGGTCTATACTCCAAAGGCGGGCTATTTGTATCTAAGTGTTGAGGATGGTGGAAGAGAGGAGGTTTGGTTGTGGAGACCACTTTGGAAGTTAAAATGTCCCTCAAAAGCGAGACTGTTTATGTGGTGTGCTCTTGAGAACAGGGTCCCGACGTGGGATATATTACAGAAAAGAGGCTTTCAGGGCCCAGGATGGTGTGTACTATGCATGAAGGAATCGGAATCGATTTCACATCTTTTCATCACATGCTCCTTCTCGACTGCTGTTTGGAGCGACTGTCTGAGTCAGGTTGGGCTGAACCATAGATGGGATGGTGATACTATGAATAGTGCGTGGGACCGCTGGTGGAGATCCTTCTCTCGCTCAAAACTAAAAGCATTACCTTTGATTATTATCTGGGGGATTTGGTTGGCTAGGATCGGGGCCATTTTTGAAAACAAAGCTTGTTTACCAGCAATTACCAGCGCTCAATCTGTGGGTTTATATAAAGCTTTGCCTGAACACATTCGGGCTGCTGAACAAAGAAGGAATTTGAACCTTGTACTGGACAAATCTTTCCCTTGGGGCTTCTTCGATGGCGCTGCTCAAGATGATTTATGTGGAGGGGGGGCGTATTTATATTTGTCTGACTCACATTTCTTCTCCCTCACTATGGGATTGGGGGCGGGTACAAACAATTATGCGGAACTAATGAGCCTTAAATTATTACTTATCTTTGCTACTGAGAAGGGTATAAACAGGCTAACTGTTCTTGGCGATTCCATGAATGCTATCAACTGGATCAAACAAACTCAAGCATGCAGAAATGTTAGACTTGCAAACTTACTTTCAACAATTCAGACAATCATTCAAACGTTTGATATTTTTGCCTGCCGTCATGTGTACAGGGAAAATAACAAAGAGGCGGACCAGGCATCCAAAGAAGGGCTGTGCTTGGACTTTGGCACTTGGAAAGTAAGAGAAGAGAGAGACGGGCAGAGCTATGAATACTACCACCGTCGATTTATAAACTGAATCATGGCATATTTTATTTCCTATATGTATTTAAATCTGCAGTATAAACTTTAGAATTATATTTCTTTCATGCAATATTATGCGAAAATGTAACAGCACGATAAAGTCTGGTGGGACAGAACTCTTTTTTGATGAAAATCAGGAATGTTTTTTGATTTTATGCATTGTGACAGAAGACGGAAAAGTCTTGACAGTGGAACCTATATTAATAGGATTTGGAAATTCATGGCTATAGTGAATCTACAGAATGTAATTTTGCTCTCAAATGATGAATGAAATTACGCTTTTTTCTCTTGGAAAAAAAAATCATATATTATGTTTTAAAATTGAGATATATTTTAAGTTATTTAAATAAAATCCAATTATATATATAATCCAGTTATTTAAATTAAGATATAGAATCCAATTATATATATATATATATATTATAGATTCATTTTTATATTAGATTCATTTTCAAAAGTTGTTTTATTTATACATGTCAACCAAAAGTAAAAAGCCTATAAAACTATCTTCCTTTTCTAATATGTCGAATTATAGATTATATATGATCACTATCCATCCACTGAAAAATAATGGAGAAGGTAGAGTAATCCTTTCCTTCGGTCTGTAGGGTGCCTTCTATTACAACAATGCACTAGAGCCACCTCCTTCAAGCCCAATACGCTAGCTTGGGCACCTATGTGGGCAAACACATGTTCAGTCGACAAGACTTGGTAAGTGGTACCTTGGCTAAGTGACGGAACGAAAGAGGAGCTTGTGGACCAAGCTTGGGTGCTCTCCCACAAACAAAGACCGTACTCAACCTTGGATCCTAACAAGCCCAAAAGCGCGACAGCTTAGCATGTTGGAGGTTAGAAGTACAACAAAACCTGAGCGCTCTCTGGATAGTCAAGCTCACTTTAGGATGGAGCCTAGATGAACATAACCAAACGACAATGCACTCCATGGAAAGCACACCCAGCAAAAACATCGGTCCCACGGGAGCCGTGCTTATGGAAGTGTTAAGTCATACATTTGGACCAGTTGAATCGAACGTCCGTGGAAGGCACACCCAATGTCACGACATGACAGGCCTTTGGGTCGTACACTGAGTAGGACGCACTTGGGAGTTTGGTAGAGATGGATCGAGCACCCATTGAAGTTGCGACTGATGCCCCAACCAATGACACCGTGATAGACCAACGGTTGGAAGAGTGCACGCACACGTGGGTAAGACAAACCCTTCGATGGAAAGTGAGTGCGTCATCCTAGTGCTGGCGTGCATGCTAAGCAAAGGGGCGCGCCACCTTTAGGGTCGTGCCTACCCATGCGACGCCTATAAAGGCACGATGCTAAACATGAGGGAAGGAAGCTTAAAAAGGAAACCAAGTGACAGTATGCAAAGACATGCAAGTTAGGGAGGCATATGAGCTCAGTCACAGGCATAGTAGCTAGGTGACTTAACTAAGAAACGTAGCAAGGTTGCGAAAGAAGTGTCGGTCTAGCAATTCAGTGCTCAAGACGAGTTCAACATAGTGATAGTTGACGGGATATGAGATTTAGTTAGGTTGGCGGTATTGAGAGTTGGACGCCCAGGTGGGATCAACTCGATTCTTTGTATTTTTGTAAACAGATGTGTGTTTATTGGTTGGGAGAACAGCCAAAGCTTTGTCGGCTTGTGGCAACTCCATCTTTGTAAAGTTATTTCATATTAATACAAAAGTTAACGAGGTTAACCAGTTTGGAAACCCCTCCCTTATTTTATGTTGTGTTTTTACTTCTTATGAAAATTTGACTAAGTATGGATAAACAATTAATAAGTAAAAATAGATAAACGAACCAATATTAAGGCAAGGGTTTCCTCAAGTTTGGCGTAGTCCAATGGATTGCACCATAGTTGGTCACACCCTCAAGAGGCTTCCAGACGGTTTCACACGTCTAATAGACCACAAGAAAAAGTGGGTGCGATTGTGGTCATGACATGTGGTATCATAACCATGTTTGTGGAGTTGGATCTTCACCACTACTTGGAAAGCGGGTGGTATCAAATCCACTTTTGGACAAAAATTTCAACGCAATTCAAGGGTCACTGAAGTAGTCACAGTGTCGAAGTTCGTTGGAGTTACCATAGGCCATTACCGCAGGTATGAAGCCTGTGAACCACAAAACTGCTGAAGCCGCAGTTTGCTACAGGTTAACGCAGGTTGGATGATTTGAAGCAAATTTTGGGGGAGACTTATAGTTTTGTATGAAAAGTGAAGCGACTTAAAATCTTTTAACGTTGAAACGAAGGGAGTTCGATGAAACTATCACGAGGGCACTTAGTAGGGGCATCTCAAGCACAAAGTTAGTAAGTCGAGTGGAACCAAATTTTGGACGAAAAGACACGTTTGGCATATGTGCAACCTATCTAAGCGAGTGTTGTAAGGGAGGAAATTGGTAAATGAAGAACAAAAGTAGATTTGGTAAATGAGCAAGACCTGGGGTCGATGAACCAACACTTTGAAAAAATGAAGGTCAGCATGGGGATGAAAGCTGCAGAGATGGTTTCTGAATCAAAAGCAGAACAGAAGTTCCTACATATGGGAAGAATACGTACATGAAGAACCCGAACTGAAAGATAGTAAAGTGAAACGCAAACTCAACGCATCTGAGAAAAACTTGGGATAGTGTTAGGAGGCACTTTATGCTCACAAAGAGAATTCTACTGCTTTGGTAAGCGAGATGGATCAGATGTGGGAGGCTTTTAACGAATCCATGGACGAGTGCAGGGAAGCAACCGATGTGTTGCATGCTACAGTTCAACAAGATACAGAAGGTCAGCTCAAGAATCTTGAAGGGCTCATGGAACAACTCTAGCTTCGTATGAAATACCAAGACGACACAATCACATTGCTAAAATATGTGTTCACTATTGGGAACAACACAACAACAACCATGAAGATTCGGATGAAGGAACCAGGACTGTTTGACGGAACATGTGACGCTAAGTTGTTTGGAAACTTATGTTGGGATGTCGAGCAGTACTTAGATCAAACAAATGGAAGTTCATATGAGTCTAAGGTGAACATTGCTGCCATGTTTCTCACCGGCACATCCAATTTGTGGTGGAGAAACCGAGAAGAAGATGTGGTCACAACTAAGGTAAGAGAACAGATTGAGAAATGGGAACAAATGAAGACAGCTTTGAGGGCACAGTTTAGTCTGGGAAACCAAGGTTGGATAGCACAAAATGAGCTTATGAAGCTTAAGCACACCAAAAGAATCTAGGCCTGCATCAAAGCTTACACCAATGTCATGTTGGACATAAAGGACATAAGTGATGACGATCACTTGTATCATTTCATGAAGGGCCTGCAAAATTGGGTGCAAGTTGATTTGGGTCGTCAATGACTCAAGACCCTTGTCAAAGCTATCATAGTTGCGAACAAGTTGCTAGACTTCGAAGGAAACCGGAAAGATGAAGCTAAAGGAAACAAGAATGGAAGTGAAAAAGGCCAAGGCAAACTTAAGAAGAAGCATAAAAGTAAGCCTAAAAACGAGAACAAATGGGACGAGGAGATACCCAAGAAAATAGATGCTCCCAAGGATAAGGCTAAGGCAATTTCATGTTATATTTGCGAAAAAGAACACTACGCTAAAAATTATCCTTTGTGACTTGGTCCTTATATAACTTGACGAGAACTTTATACTCAAAACGAGAACTTTAGCCATAAAAACTCTTACTTTTTGTGGAAAAAAAACACCTCCAAATCAAATAGCACCACTTTTGGGGGGGACTAAAAACGTGGACATGGACGAAAACAATCATTATTGTTATTTACAATAACCTTAAAATCAAGCCTCAAATTGAAAATTGAAGCTACGAGTAGCACACTATTTCAAAAAATGTTATAATTATATCATTTTATCATAATTTAAAATTGCATTTATTAAACTTCTTACTAACACTATATAAAACTTGCACTATATTAAACAAAAATTATTCAAAAAATTATTAAACCATTCCTTCCATATAAAATAAAATAAAAATTATTATAATAACAAAATATTTAAAAACAATAAAAAAACAAATGAAAAAAAATTAATGTAATAACAAATTATCAAAAACAAATTAAAAAAAGTTAATATATTAACAAAATATTTAAAAAAATAAAATAAAATAAAAACAAGATTTATTAAAACAAAATATCAAAAAACAATAAAAAAAAAAGTTAATGTAGTAATAAAATATTGAAAAAAAATAAAATTTAGTATAACATATATGCAGATTGGACTCTGGTAAGGAGTTCCATGTGTTTTTATGAGAATGGAGTAAGGTTTTAAGGGGAACGTGATTCACCCCTTAAGCACCACTCATGGAGTGGTCCTTAATAGGTGGTGTGATTCCCAAAATCAAAATCATGCCCTTCGTAAGGCCTTCACTTTGACCACATAAAAGTTACCATTATTTAATATATGTTATATTATGTATTTTGTTATTTTATTTTATTTTTCTTTCTTTTAAATATTTTGTTATTATATTATTTTTTTTAATTAAAAATTAAAAGTTTTTCATAGAAACTTTAAAAAGTTAATTATTTTTTTCTCATACTATTTTAAAATTTAATTTTATATTATGTGTTTTATATTTGTTTTTTTTAATGTTATAAATTTAATTTTATGTTATATGTTTATATTTGATATTTTTAATGTTTTATTGTGATGCTTAAATATTTTAATATGGCTTTTACAGCTACTTGTAAACTTAAAAAAATAGAGAATATTCATTATTAAGGAGAGTTCTTGATATTCTTGGTTAATTTTTTGTTGTTGGTTTGAAATGTGTTTATTTTCTCACATTCTTTTACAAAAAAATTTCCCAAAATGGCTTATTTAAAAGAAAAGCTTAAAGAAAAAAATTCATATATATATATATATATATTACTTTATCTCCCAAACAAAAAGAAGATCCAAGCTAAATTTGCACCAGGTCATTGCACCAATAACAAGGCTGAACTTGCAGCACTACATTTGGTTCTTGAACTAGATCTAAACAATAATATAACTCAAATGCAAGTCTTTAGGGACTCAAAGATGGTGGTAGACTGGGTTAATAGGAGGATCCAAATAAATGCCCCTCATCTGCAGCAGCTTCTCAATGCGATCAAAAGGCTACTGGGATTATTTTCAAGCTTCAGTATCACACATATATACCGAGAATTGAATCATGAAACAGACAGACTATCCAAACTGGCCCTTCTCTTGGATCCAGGCAAGATAGAAACAGAGGATTGTGCAGGTAATTGAAATGTAACAGACATATATGAAAAGAACACATATTACAGATAGCTAAAGAACATTGTGAATTTTGTAAGATTGTGATTTTTTCTAAAGCTAGAATTTATTGCGAGATGTTTGATGAAGAAAGGATTCTAGTTCTTCTTTAATGAAAGTTCCTCTGGAACAGTGTAAAATCCATCCTTTACTTAGAATGACAGATATTTTCCTATTGGAATATATATATATATATCTATATCATTCTAATTAGCTTTTAAATGTTAAAAAAATTGAAAATGTATATATTTTTAAATTTTTTTTACAAGAACGTTTATGGATTAGATTATAAAAGTAGTGGACAAACCACTAAAAGGATTACAAAACTCTGGTTTATAAAATACCAGAGCTGGCTATACCATCAGTTTCGAAATCGAGTGAGTCCACAACTACTAAAATAAATTAGCATAAATAGGCTAGCTAGAAGGGTAATCATTCTGAAATTATGAGTTTGTTGTCGTAGGCTCATTAGTCTTGTATCCTGACTGTTGCTTCTCTTTTTCTTGCACGAATTTTCAGTCCGCTTAGGGAGGAAGAGTTGGGAAAAATTGATAATTAACATAGAGATTATTAGTGTGTAATTTAATTGCCTTATTTGTTGCTTAATCCGCCTTGAAATTTAGGTCACGAAGAAAATGTACAAATTCAAGATGTCGAAAAGTTCTTCAGATGGAATGAATTCTTTTGAGCAATCTAGATAACGTTAAGTTTTTAAAATGACTTGTGTCATTCAGAGCCTAGATTATTAGGCGAGAATCTCCCAGCACAATAGCTTCATCTACCCCCAAAGTTTCCATTTTCTTAAGACCTTGCCAAAGCCCATAAGCTTCAACCATGTCGTTTGTGTCAATTACAATATTCCAATAATATTCATATTCATTATTCCCTTTGGCAAAAATGATGGTCCGTCCCCCTCCACCCACCCATGGGTTCCCTTTCGAAACTCCAACAAAGAAGAGTTTGATGAGTTTCCTCTCCTTCTTCCAAATTTCCAGCTGAGAATGATCTGTTCTTATTTCCCAAACTTCCAACGAACGTTTAGCCATAACTATGTCTAGATCAGCAATGTTGAAGGTATGTAACCAATTTGATTCTTCGATTGAAAGATCAGTGTTATTCTTAGGCAACAAAGACTCTCTTAGAGTTTCTCCCATAATAGCTTGAGTTTTAGATGCAATTTGTTCTAGGTTTTGGGCCTTATCGTTGAATATCAGTTGATTGCGCTCTATCCAGATAGACCAAAAAAAAAATTGGAAGAATTAGCCTGCAAGTTTTGAGACCTGCTTTTTATGCAAATGTGACTTGATACATTCGATCCCAGCTCAAAAAAACCTGTTGAATACTTGCTACCAAATCTAAATTTCCAAACTAGGGCAGACCAATATCTCCCAAACATTTCGGGTGAAGGGACAATTTAAAAACATATGTTGACCAGTTTCTTTACTTAAGTTTAAAAGCGAGCAGCGAAATGGTCCTTCGTATCCTCTTCTTTCAAGATTCTCTCCTGTTAGGATGCTTCCATGCATTAGTGTCCAAATAAACATGTCGATTTTCGATAGACTTTTAAAATTCCAGATTCTTTTCCAAAGCAAAGGATTGTTGGGAACATTTGGAAATGCAAAGAAAATGCTATAGCCTTGAGCCGAAGCATAATTCCCATATCGATACCCCCATTCGCACTTGTCTTTAGCTCCTCTTGCCAATGGGGCTAACCCTGATAGATGGGAGAGGAATAATATCTTATCATCTTCAAGTTCTTCCTAGCAGACAAGAAGAGACCAACAAACCCAGTGATAAGGAGGAGTCAGTTCCCATCTTGATATTTCCCAAAGATAGAGTATCTTTGTTATCAACCCAGATTTTAAAATTACTGAGAGCTAGTAAAGAAGAGAGAGGTGGATTTCCTAGGATCGAATCCAACCAAATTCTCACGTGCTTACCATTACCGGGAATCCAAAAGAGTTCTTATTTAAATCGGGGCAGGGATTTCTTGCAAAGAGAGTATATAGGGGAGCCTTTCCCAACCGTGGGATCAAATTCCAGATATCACAACCTTGTTCCAGAAAAGTATTTTTGCCTGAGTACCTGACTACTCCATGACGGGTTCTTTCCAATCAAATTCCATATAATTTTTGCTCCTACAGCCAAATTTGATATTTTAAATATCTTACCTTGAGAGCACCCTCCAGCCATGGCATTTTAATTTTTTTTCCAGCTAATTAGAGCAAATTTCTTACCATCATTATTTTTCCCTCCTTGGAAGAGGAAGGATCACAGCAAACATTTGATAATGGTGAGAATTCCAATTGGAGCCATCATAATGAAGCATTGGTATAGAGGGTAACTATTTAATACATACTTTATCATGACTAACTGCCCTTCCAAGTTTAACCAAACCGCTCCCTAGGCAAGGGTTTTTTTCTTGAATTTTTCGATCAAATGACTCTAATATGATGTTTTTGGCTTGCTTTTGAACATTGGGGCACCCGAGTATTTAAATGAATCCCAAATAGTTACTCCCTCAATTCCTAAAATATAGGAAATTTCAGACATCTCCCTTCGATTTATATTCCAGCTATAAATCGAACTCTTTCTTAAATTTAATCTGCTTCCAGAGGCTTGGAAGTAGGTGTCCAATTCATTCTTGAACCTTCTCACTATATGATGACTGGTGCATCCTAACAAAATAGTGTCATCTGCAAACTGTGCGTGGTTGATATCTTTAGTTCCATGAGCCATTCTAATGCCAATTAAGTCTTGGTCCTTCCTGGCTTGCTCAAGTTGTAGACTAAGCACTGAAGCTTGGATTGCATAAAGCAAGGGAGACACAGGCCAGCCTTGCCTAAGGCCTCGGGAGGCTTGAAAGAATGTTGCTTCTCTTCTGTTGATGAGAGGAGCTATCCATGGTTCACTTATACATGCTTTGACCCAACAAATAAATATAGGATCAAACCCATATCTTAGCATCACCTGAAGCAAAAAGGATTGTAAAACTCTATCAAAATCATTCGCTAGATTTAATTTCACCACCACGCCTCGTTCACGATTCTTTAGGCTGGAGTGGATTGCTTCTTGTACCAAAATGATATTGTCCCAGATTTTCCTGCCTTTGATGAAACCTCCTTGATTCTCTGGAATGATTCGAGACAGGATGTTTTTTAATCTCTTAGACATCATTTTACTGATTATTTTACAATTGATATTATATAATGAGATGGGACGAAATTTGTCGAAAGAAACTGCATCTTTCTCTTTAGGGATTAGAGCTAGAAAGGTTGAATTTGTGCTACCTCTGATTTTTTCACAATGCTGATATTTTAATGCCATTTGGAGCAAATCCTTATGAACAATATCCCAATATACCTTAATGAACCTTGCATTGAATTCGTCTGGGCTTGGTGCTTTATCCTCTTCCATGTCCTCCACTGCCGACTTTAGTTCTTCTAATGTGATCCTTTGAGTAATATTCTTATTATACTTTCTCTTGACCAACCTAGGCACTAAATCCAATAGAGCAAGATTTGGAAGATTAGTAACAGGGTCCGCATAATAGATGGCACTAAAGTGTCGATATGCTTCCTCTTTTATTTTTTCAAATTATGTGACAACCTAGTCTTAAGAGTGAATCTCTTGAACAGTCTTATAATGATTCATAACCTTTGCTTATTTATGGAAAAGGCAGTATTCCGATCCCCGATTTTAAGCCAGAGACATCTTGATTTTTGTCTCCAAAACTCTTCTTCTTGCCTACAGGAAGCATGTAAATTGTGATGGAGAAAAACTTTCTTTTCTAAATATTCTTTTGAGATCGGGGTTGGATCCATGGAAAGTTGATGAGCCTCTAATGAAAGTAGGGCTTTGGATCTATTTTGAGCTGGTGACGATACAGATTTGGCCCACAACTTGAGAGCTTTTTTAACTCTTCTCAACTTTAACCACTTATACTATGAAACGAGAACTATATACTATGAACGAGAACTCTACCCATAAAAACGATGATTTTTGCAAAAAAAACACCAAAAACACCCCCCAAATAGAAAAGTGTTGATACCAATATACACGTTTTTTTTTAGGGTAAAAAATAGAGCCATGGACTAAACATCCCATATTGTTGTTTAACGAAACTTTAAAATCAACCTTCAATTGGAAAAAAAGAAAAATTCTTGAAGAGATAAATTACAACTTTCTGGAAAATTACATATTAAAGAAAAAACAAATTTCTTTAATAATTTCACCATTATAACCATATAGAAACAAATAAATTATGATGTGATTCATAATGAGATAATATATTAGACCATACAAGAACAAATGGTTCATATAAATATTCAAAAACTCCTCTAGAGTTTCAATTACAAAAAGCATACTAGTAAAAAGCATCTAACTGCCTCTTCAAATTCATCCATGGATTATGACACCCCATCATCAAAAACTCCTGTAGAGTTTCAATTAAAAAAATCATACTAATTGCAAAAAACTCCTGATGTAATTTAAAATACTTTAATCATTGATGTGTAACCTCTAAGAAAAGTGCAAATATCCCTAAACTTGATGGAGAAATAAGAAATGAAAAAAATATTTCTTTAAATATCGATTCATCCAGCTACATGATGTGACCACAAGTTTCCTCAAGGAAATAATTGATCCAAATGCTAGTTGTCCAAAGAAAACATTAACACACTAGAGGGTCATTGCGAGCTAAAGGAAAGAAACATGATATGTGATTGTGATAATAGAAGCATGACTTGTAATAGTAGAAGGAAAGAGAAAGGGAAATCAAATTTATAGACATTCCTAATGATAGTGGGGTTCCACATATTTATTTTTGGTACAATCCTACCATATCACAATTATGAGAGGTAATTAGGGAGGGGAACAAAACCAAAATGAATACAGGGTGTACAATGAATACATTAAGGGAATTATATCTGATGTCATCCATTACATAGGGCATGTTGCCCCACTTTATAGGGTCACTTTTAGACACATCTTCCAGTACATGCACGAAAAAGAGTTTTTATCACATAGGATATGTACATGGACCAGTTCATTTCCTACAACAAGAAGGCTAATATCATCATGAGAAACATATTTCCTCTCACATATATTCCTAAGGGAGTTTTCATCTACAATTTCAAGAAACATGTCATGAACCGTAGTTAATTTTCCAAAGGTTCAGGAGACTTCGCTATCATCATCATTCACAACCTTGGTAGTGACGAATAGAAAGTTAAGTTCTCTTTATTTGTACATATTCAATTTCTTCTATTGCCTCTTTTCAATGGGTAATGACAAAAGATGGTTTCCTAAGCAACAAAACTATCAACCTCTTCAATGCATGGAAATTCAAATATGTCATATATACATTGATAGTAGTTACCCTTGGAAGTTTTACCACTTAGTGTCATCTCCATGAAGGATAAGCCCAATGTGCTCGCCTTGCTTAGTTGCAAAATTGTCCTTTTTTACTTCTTTAACCATTTTGATATTTATGATGAATTAGGTTTGGAATAGCAGTCCTTGGTACTTGTGCTTTCAATGACACTTCTAAATACTTCTTCAATGCTATCTCTAGTAGGTTCCACCAAAGTCCTATATTTCTAGAGCTCTTTGTTTTGGGGTGAAAGATTCTTGAAAACTTTTTCTATCCTCCATGGGGTGGACTTATATTTTACTGTGTTATTGCATC